>JAQMYL010000020.1:608772-619163 GCA_030014365.1 Clarias pachynema
AGTGAAACAAACACCGTATGTATGACATCCACTAAGTCTCTCACAATATCCCTAACTTATTGTGAGTAGTGTATATACATACTGTACATATATACAGTAAACACAAAGAGAACACAAGGGATTGGGACTGAACAGCTGTGGAGCATTAAAGAATAACAGACTAATCGGGAAAAAAGGCTTACATTTTTAAAGGAGCATAATGAATGGACTGTGGATAATTGAAAATACAGTAGGTTATTTGGTTTTATGAGTCCAGATTTCCCGTTCCGAAGTGATGAGTCCATCAGGGTAAGAAGAAAGGTGAATGAAGTGATGAGCCCTTCATGCCTAGTGCCTGCCGTACAAGCCTGTGGAGTCGGTGTTATGATCTGAGGTTGCTTCTGTTGGTCAGGTCCAGGCTCAGCAACAGTACATGCCCAATAATGAGGTCAGCTGACGATCTAAATGTACTGAATGACCAGGTTTTTCCCATCGATCGACTTTTTGGGATGAGCTGGAGAAAACTTTACGCAGTATTCCTACTCTCCCTTCATCAAGTTTTTGGAAAGAAATAAATGCAAAATAAATGTTGACATTGCATAAGTTTATTGAACTTGCACTATATATTTATATTTTCATTTCTGGACCATTGCACAAGACACTTTAATAAGTCACTTTTTATGCATATTTGCACAACCATTGTCACTTTCAAATTTTATATATATACTTTTTTTCTTCTATATTTCTATATTTTGTAATATTTTTATTATGCCCTTATTTGTACAGTTTATTTTACTAGTTAAATTTATTTTCTTTCGTATTTCTTTTTATTCATATTTATTTCTTATGTATAAGCTTTTATTTTTTAAGGTCACGGGCAGTCGTACAGAATAAGCATTTCACTGCATATCGTACTGTGCATGACTGTGTATGTGACAAATAAAATTTTAATTTGAAATGATGCCATGGGTGTAATCATAGCAAAAAAGATGGTGCAACGAAATATTGTGACCTTTTTTTGGCCAGGCAGTTTATTTAAACTTCTTTTTATTTTATTTTATTTTTTTATTTAAGACTCTTGAGCAACTTTAAAAATCACATACTTATTAAAAAGATTCATAAACAAATTGTTCAGACTGGATTCAAGAAACACCCGAATTCAAGAATGATACACAATAGTTAAAACATATGACCCTATCCAGTTTCCCTAGAGCTCATGGACACACCTATACTGTTACCAGACCAGAGTATTCAGCTAAAAGAGCTCAGTAATTGTGATCGAGGAAGAATATATAACTTAAAAAAAAAAAACCTTAGGGACAATGCAAATAAACCAAACCGTGTAGAGTTCTCTAACCTCATGGCCTCTGTCCTCAAATGATGTGATGCATTTATTGGGCTTTAAATAGCTCTCATTCATGCCATTTCCCCCATGGCCTTTGCTTTACGCTCCACAGAGTTTGTAAATAAAACACACCCATTTACACTGTGGTCATCATCTCTGAGATTCCTTCTCCAATGAATGAACTGAAACAGTAATTATACAACTCTATTATGTCTTAAGCCTGGGTTATAAAGGTCCCAGGAGGGTTACCTGATGAATCGTACACAATACATACAAGTCATTCTTCACTGTTCCAGTGGCCGTCTCGCTGTCCAATAAAGTCACGATGGCGAGCCTTTGCTGGGAAATTACGAGCTCAAAGCATGCATGTAATCACATGGTGTACGAGGACAGTCACCAGAAAAGACCAAACAAAAACCTTTGCTCTATGAAGGATGACATTTTCCAGTTTATTGGAAACGATTTTTCAGATGCCCTACACGAGCAGTTTTAAAGACCATTCAGTCATCACTCGAGT
The DNA here is from genome assembly GCA_030014365.1 of Clarias pachynema. NCBI lineage: Eukaryota > Metazoa > Chordata > Actinopteri > Siluriformes > Clariidae > Clarias > Clarias pachynema. The sequence goes on from JAQMYL010000020.1 coordinate 610,614, forward strand.
GACACCTTGACTCACGGCGCCTGAGACAGAGAAATAATTGGGTATTGCAATGTTAAATGAAGCAGCAAAAACCCATCAACAGAGATATCATGAGCTCTCCTACAAAGAAAAGATGCTTCACCACCCCAGGAGACTTGTGATGGAAATTGGCAGCATGGCAACAGGCTCAAACGTAGATTTAGTGAAAAGTCAGATTGTGAGCGACGCAGATTGGACCTTTTATTGCTAACAAGAATGAAAGCAATTTAATTCCACATGACTACCAAGGCTGGGTTTAAAAGCTTTTTGTTGTTCAGACAGTAGACCTCTGCTGCTACTTTAATCTGTTTTTTGATATAATTTCCATTGATGGTACGGAGTGATAGGTCTGTTAGTTACGTTCAGCTTGAATCTACAAAGTGCGCTAGATTCCTTTTCTTTCTTTGATGAATAACATGCAACTTATATCAATGTTCAAACAACACCTGGGATAAATATTTTTTTATTTGACAGATGTATATTCTTTATTTGATACAAGTACAGAAGGCCATACTTTTATGCCATTTAAGTACTCAGGAAGTCAGAAAAATTTTATTAATAAGAATCGTCTTACCAGTTTTTTTACCCATCTCTCTCGCTCTCTCACACACACACACACACACACACACACACACACACACACACACACACACACACACACTTTAATCCCGGCATTATACTCTTCCTAGAAAGCTAATAAAATCTCAGTGCATCTGCTTTCAGTCCAAGCACTTCACCATGTATGGCCCCTCCAGCTCGTATCCCAGCTTCCTGTAATAATTCCGAGTCCCTACACCTGAAAAAAAGCAACAATAGTCAAGGACTCAATACACACTTCTCCTTTTTCAAAAAATGGCACAGTTTAATCCTTCTAACAGAGAGACGGATCTGTGCGACAAAGTGCCAATCATGGGTTTAATACAAGTGTGAAAACCTGCATAATAAGTAAGAAACTCTTGTGCTTTCTTCTACCATTATCTCGGTCTTGCAGCTGATCCGGTGGGATGGGGGTTTATTCACCAGCAGAGCAAGGACGATTGAAGAGAATGATGAAAGCAGGGGTTGGTAATAATAAAATAAAAAAAAATCTAGGAATATACTCTCAATACCTGAGATAACAGCGAGTTTGGCGGAGCCGTGTTCATCTCTGGCTATCCTCTCTGCCTCCTCCATCAACATCATCCCAAAACCCTGTGCGCGCACACACAAGGATTTAATAAAAGAGTCACATGTAAGGCAAAACCAAGGTACTATCAAGTTTTTCTCTCTACGATTTAACAGGGCTATGAAAAGGAAAAAAAGGCTTTTGATGCATGTTTTCTTTGTCGTATTCAGCATTTTTGTGCCTTTTTGAGATTTCTGATGCTCAGCATTTGACTTCACGATTTAATTTAGCAGTAAAAGTTTCATCAATATAAGCATGCATAGCTGCCTAGGATTTATAGTGGTTTGGTAAGAACCCTATGAGTTGTGCCTACTTTTCTCCATGACAATATTGACTCTTGCATGAAATTTGTCAACTTGTTCTGGTAAGAATCCAAGAACATAACATGCTTTGTAACATGTGTTCATGTTTACATGATTTGATGCCACTGTGGATGAATATCAGCTGGAGGTATATCTACATACACTGCCTGGCCCAAAAAAGAGTCACCATTTCAAGAGGGACAAATTACTGGCCTTCATCAAGCAGACACAACGTTAAAACGACTAGAATAGTAAATATCCAAAGCATTATTAAAATCAGGAAGGATAGTGCTGAACGTCAAAATAAACCAACGCTTGGTGACGGTGCATCATACAAAAAATGGCCAGAACTATATTTAATAGTGAAAGTAAAAGCATTTCCATACACACAGTGTGATGAGAACTAACAGGATTGGGACTAAACAGCTGGTTGTCCATAAGAAAACCACTTGTTAGTGAGACTCATCAGGAAAAACAGCTTCAGTTTGGTAAGGAGCATAAAGACTGAACTTTGGAGAATGAAAAAAGGTCATGTGGTCTGATGAGTCCAGACTAAGCATATTGCCAGCGTAATGGGCACGCAAGAAGTGATGCACCCTAGTGATGATTCTGGAAGCAGTGTTATGATCTGGGGTTGCTTCAGCTGCTCAGGTCTAGGCTCAGCATCGTTATGTGGCATTACAATGAATCACATCTATAGAGTTTTTCTTTCCGGATCCCATAGGTATAGTCTAGATTGGGAAAAGAGTGGTTCTGGGAGCATGAGAAATCATTTTCACACATGAACTGGCCACCACACTGTGTGCTGTAATCAAAGCTAAAGAAATGTTAGCATGCACAACTTTATTTATTTATTTTTGGCCAGGCTGTGTATGTTCACTCCACAAGAGGTTCTTTAAAAGGTTAAAAGTTGTACATTGAATTACACAGGGTTTTGTCCCAGTGGAGCACTTTTTTTTATTTTTTTTTATTTTTTTACAATTTAATTCTTTTTCCTGCTCTTGAAAATTAACTTAATTTAATTTCCTTTACTATAACTATGATTTTCGATAATGTGTGCATGTTATATGAGCTAGTTTTTCTGATTAAAATGCCCTTCAGTCAAGTCAAAAAGCACCCTGACATACGCTACCTGAACACAATTACAAGCCTGGCTCTAATTACTTTGTTGACATTTTAGTTTTTCAATTCGGAATGCCCTTTGATATTGAGAGATATCAAAAACGCCACCCGATCTGTGCAGGAAAGTGTCAGATTTCTCAAAACTAAATATTGCTTTATTCCTACCTGGTGCTGGAATTTGCTGGGATCTCGGCTGCTTATGGGCACCACACTGCCATACACGTGCAGCTCACGCACGATCGACACCGCGTTCTTCAGCTCCGGCCGAAAAGACTGCGCCGAACAGCGGCGAAGCCTCAGCAACCCGATCAGGATGTCCTGCTCAGGATCCTCATATGACAAGAATGTCTCCCAGCCTCCATTGGCCACATAGTCTCGTCGAATCAGCTCCACCTACATGACATGAACACGGCTGCATTTAAGAAATCAACAAACGTGTCAAATCCACAGACATCAACCATAAATGATTACCTGGTACGGTCGCACTTTATGATGGATCTCCTGGATTCCTACCTCTCTGGTTCTCACATCTCTACACTGAAGGAACCAACAGGTGGGAAATGTTTAGTAAAACAGATTCCACGAAAAGATTTTTTTAAATTGTAAAATGAATTCAGTTAATTTCACCTCAGTTCCCATGTCCTTCATTCGGGCCAGTGCCAGCTCTCGCAGGTTTCCGTGTTCCACACCGGAGGTAACCAGTGGCATGGGGATGTCCCTGATAGAAACATCTCACATTATCAACCAAACTCGAAATATATCCCAGATGCTATTACCCATGATACTACAGTGCTGTTGAATTCCAGAGATGAATGGAAATAAAATACTGGGATATAATTCAAACACCATTCATGATTATTACTTTCTACACGGTATGAAAGTATAAAACATTTTTTTATAGAATTTAAAGAGCCTAGACATATGATTAAATACAATTAAAAATAATTACTAGGCTCTAGTGTACTGCATGAAAGAAGGTGGGATTGTCTCATAAATTATGTTTTCTTTTACATCATGTGGCCGTGTGTGTGGACAATAAGGCACCAGGATGCATGGGAAGAAGGTGACCTGGCAGAGCCAGTGTAAGGCTTTGGGCGATGTTCTGCTGGGAAACCTTGAGTCCTGCTATTCATGTGGATGATACTTTGACATGTACTGTACCACCTACTTAAACATTGTTGCTGGCTCAGTACACCCCTTCACTGAAACGGTGTTCCCTGATGGCAGTGGCCTCTTTCACCAGAATAATGTGCCTTGATGCACGGCAAACACCATTCAGGAACATGACAAAGACCTGAAGGTGCTGACTACACCACCAAATTCTACAGTGTGAATCTGTGGGATGTGCTGTTTCAGCAACACAAGGGGACTTAATCCCACAATATTAGGCATGTAGGCAGTATGTAAAACCTGTCTGGTTTTATTTAATTCTACACTACCTATCCTTTGGTGGATTTAGGTGAATGTCATACAGTAGCAGCGCTCTGAGATGGCAATCAAAAGTCATGTGACACGACACTCAGTGATACTATGTCGTCTCCTGACAGGCATCTCATTATACAGAACAAAACCATTTCCCCTTGTGATGTGTGATTCTATAGTGACAGCAGCCCTGAACTAAAAGTTATACAGTATAAAAGTTAGGCTGTTATGAATAGATAAGGAATCTGTCAAGCAAAATTTCCCTAATAGGAGCATTAGTATCTTCAGAACCAAATACTATACAACCTCTGCACGCGGTACACTCGTGTCCAAGGTGGTACCAGTGCCAGGATGCGGGCCACCAGGTCCACCAGAGTGCTTGGAGAGTAGCTCTTGTAGCGTCCCGTCTTCCACAGCTCGTACAGACCTGTTCCACGGATCACTAGCGTAGGGTAGAGCTTCAAGCCATCTGGGCGAAATGCAGGATTCTCAAAGAACTCCTGAACAGGACGATAAGGGTCTCTTGTTAGACAGTGGAGCAAAAAAGACTAGGCTAAATCTGGTTGACAGCATGGACAGCTGTTTGGCAGACTTCACTTATGTCCTAATACTGGTATTTCAGGCCATCTAACCAAGTCATTAGCGGGAAGCCCTGAATCATTCCGTCTGCTTCATGTTCTGAATAGGTCTTTTTGAAGTCTAGCTGAGCGCAAGACAAAACTCCATCACGTCTGCCATTGAACTTTTGATGCTTGTGCTTATTCGAGTGAATGCTCATGCGGCTGATGAGCTTCATCATTAGTTCGAGTGGCTCAGTCTGGCGTCCTGCATTTATAGTAACTCTGCTTGTAAAAAGATGAATGGCACGACTTTGTGCTTTTAGGTGTTTATATGAAAAGCGTACATGGGTAAGTGTGTCATAATACTTTTTAAAGCAGATGGCAGATGATGCAGAGAGTGTGTGTGTGTGTGTGTTACTGAATTCTGGCTCATCACATTGTAAGCATTTGTTATTCCACTCTCCATTAAGCAGCTTCATGTGTCAGACCATGATAATGGTGATTGAAGCATTGCAACCGAAGCGACAATGTCAGCACGCATTTAATTGGGATTGTCCAAACCAGTTAAAGCTCTGTCCTCTTTCGGAACCAAATTAACCGAGCCTTTGTGTATTTGTTTATTTTTTATTTATATTCTGTAAATGTATTTTTTTGGGAACGAGTGCAGAAGCCTGCAAGGACTCTGATAAGTGTGAAGTGGGTACTGCTCAAGTCTAATGGGATTCCATTATCGCCCACCTGTGCTGCTCCCTTCACCAGCACACGGGTTCTGGAGATAGCACTGACAGGTTCCTCTCCCCTCCGGAGACAGAAAAACAGAGCGCAAGAGAGCGAGGGGGGGGGGTGTGTGTGAGGGGGGGTTGAAGGAGAGAGATAAACAGATGTCGGCAGTGGTGGGTGACGCGGGTGAGGTTCGGCGGGCGGGGCTTTGCAGGCGGGCGCTGGGAGAAGACTGATAGGAGCAGGCGGGATCGGCAGGGTTAGAGACCAACGCACGCAGCCATTAATCTCCCTTCTCCTCGCTCTGACACTCCTCCTAATGGAGTTACACAGCTCTGATACTGCTGTTTATTTGGAGAAGCTCATGCTGGATCCAGCACTCTAACACACAAACACAAGAGATCAGTTTGAAGCTGGGATTGGGTCTGTATAACAATTAAAAGAAACCCAAACTGGTCCTCTTTGGCAGAAATTATTTTACAAAAACTGAATTTAGATACTGAGCGTGTGTTAGTTTACTATGTTAAAAATAAGGCTATGGTTGCGTGTTAGACCAACGACATCACACTGAAATTATTCTCAGCTGTGACGGTGTCTTTTTCTGCCTCCAGCACTAATCAAATGTAATTAGGTGTTTTAATCCATAATAGATCGTTTTAATTATAAAAAAAAAAAAAATACACCATTTTGTAATTGGGGTGAAAACTATTATATTATATTACACCTTATCATTTAGCCAGTGCTGTTAGCGTTTAGAACAAACCAGACAGAAGTTTACAGTCTGCTGTTACTTTGTAACTTTAACAATGCAACTGCTGGGGATCTCATTCTGCAAAAAAATATACAAACCTAATAACATTTTAAAGTGGGTTAAAAAAAAAAAACCTAACTAACTGACATATGTGATTAACTGACTTGACTCGACTGATGTGACTGACATGACCGACAAGACCAAAGTGACTGATGCGACAGGCTGACACAACTGACTGATGTAACTGGCACGACTGACTGAATCGACTGATGTAACAACTGACATGACAGACTGAAGCGGCCAATCTGGCTGACGTGACTGACGTGACTGACGTGACTGACGCTATGCAAGTGTAGTTGGATCAACTACTCTGATTGCTTTTGGGAATTTATGTGTGTGCCATGTGTGCATGCATGCGTAGTGCCTGACCAAGAGAAAAGTTTACTGAAGATGAATACGGAGAAGGCACATGACTGATGATACTCACTGAACTCGTCACTGGCTGATACCGATGCTGATTTCAGCTGCAACTCTCCATCATTTTTACTCTAATGATAATTAAAATGCACCTACTGTTTTTAAAATTGATATAACTGTAACGACAGGGTGCATGGGGATGAACCTGTTGTTAGCCTGAGCGCTCTAAGCTGCTGTTTTACACACGAGCTTTCACAGGGAGCCACCATGCACAATGGCCTCGCAGATTGGATCTTCATTCTTTGCTAATGAAGCCCCCAGTAAAATGGGCTCTATTCATTTCCCGTAATGGAGCCCCTGATAATGTGAAGCAATGCGTCACAGCTGGACACCGACTAGTGCCATAAAAGAGTCCCCCGCCAACCCCTCCTCGGCACAGCGCATCACTCGCCACTTCATTTCCATTCCTCCGTCATGCCTGCTGCGTGCCAATTACCTACTGCGCACCGAGGGGGTGGAATTTTCCAAAAGTAGCAGGCCGGCTCAGCGATTAGCACTTTGGAGTTCGTTTTTTTTCTGATATTACCGAAATTTCTTCAAATTCTTTTTTGAATTCCCATTTGTGGTCACTTGGGAAGAAAGCACCAGCAATACTCCCAGTGTGCTAACGATCATATTACTGCTAAATTAATCATTCCCTTTTTCCTTTGTAGACATTTACATTTCGTGTAATTTTTTTTAATAAAAATAAAAGTATAAAAATTCAATAAAGTCTATTCCGTTGCTGTTGTGACTCAGATCTAAAACCTTTTCCGTTTCCTTTTCAAAAGCTTTTTAAAGAGCTTTACATAATCCTTTAAAAATGCACGTGAGCTTGAAATGATTAACTATGAAGTGTCATGCGTGTAATATTTAGCCCCGAGTACGTGACTGCTGAACGAGCTTATTCTTTTTTCCGAGCTGCTGAACAGAAGACGCGATGATGCCATGCTGCATGGGGTGCTGGAGGATGAGCGAACGATTGCATCAGTCAGACGTCAGAGGCATAAAAGACCTTAAACTCTAAGCTGCTGAGGTTTTGACAAAAGAACTGTCAGACAAAGTTTAATGGGTGTCATTGTGCAGCACTGATGAACAAGACCGGTGTGCCATGCGCTTAAACTTTACACAATTAAATCAAAATGAAATATAAAATATCTTAAGCGTTAATATCTTAGATGTTATCTAATATGTCTCAGTATGTGATTATAATTAATGCTTTTTTTTAATTTAGTTTAGACAGATGTAGATTTATTAGTCAGATAGACAGATTCTAGAAATTCTTGCTCTGGAAGTCAAAAAAAGGAAAAAGTAAAGATCATTCAGTTAAACTTCTATCCTGAAGACTGAACTCACTCGAGATGACGTTAAAAATCCATGTGCACCAAGGTACAAAGCTCTCTGGGAACCGGAGCAGCTTTTAGAAAAGAAAGCTTGTTGACGTAGCACTATTTACCCTCAATTTTTGCCTCAATTCACAGAAAAGCTTTTGAAAAACTGTCTCTTAGAGATCGCACCTGGCCCTGCGGAAAATTAAATGCTTTATAAAGTCTTGGATGAAGGCAAAGTCAGAAATGACACCTTTTAGGATCCAGGAATTCAACAGATGCTTTTGAAGGAACTCAGTATAAGCCCTGGCCCTGAGGTGCAGCAATGCGTCACTCAAAAGGAGAAAAGCCATTCAAAACTCTCCCACAAATTACGTTTGCGCTCGTGTCCCGCATGTTAAGACACACACACAGGGTGGTAAATAAGCAGTCACCCCAAGCAGCTCGGCTCTACTCTGCATTAAATTACAGCCTGATAGGTAAAAAGTCTCATGAGCTAGACCAGGGGTCGGGAACCTTTTTGGCTGAGAGAGCCATGAACGCCATATATTTTAAAATGTAATTCCACGAGAGCCATACAATATGTTTAAAACGAAATAAAAGTAAATGTGTGCATTTTATGTAAGAAAAACACTTTTAAAGTACAATAAGTCTCTGAATTCTTTTTAATAACGTTGTTATGCTGTTGCTAACCAATGATGAATAA
>JAQMYL010000020.1:631932-644032 GCA_030014365.1 Clarias pachynema
CTAGATTAATCTAGATTAATTCCAAAATTACAGTGAGATTAATCTAGATTAAAAAAATTAATCTATGCCCACCACTAGTTTTTACACAAAAACACATAGAATTAAAAGAGAGGGTACTAAATTTTATACATGACTGTATACTTAATTTTGTTTTCATCAACCAATAATCCCTTTATAACAATCAAAAGGCCTCAACATTTCAGCTATCCTGGATTCGACCTTTGTTATTTGTGATGTCATTAAAGAAAACCCAAAATCTATCTTAAACACTGGACTATACTCAAACATATATAAAGTAAAACTAGTGAGCAATGACAGACGATGCCTCACCTGCTCCACCCTGTGTCTTGTTTGTAAATAGGGATCGTATCGTGCTCGGATGGCCCTCATTGACGTTGGCTAGAAAATAGGCAATGAAACAAAACATCACAGACAGACAGTCACGCTGTATTGACAAGCATGGCAGTGGCCAAGCACATCATTACCTCATAGCCTGTGTACGACTGTGTTGAATATTCAAAGTCAGAGTCAGGACCACCTGGACAGTACCTGTTAACGTGAGCAGGAAAAATTTGTCAAAATGAGATAAATATGAAGTACACAAAAATCTGGGATGTCTGGGATGTGCAAGGCATTAGAATCGGAAAGTTTTCAGTAATAACTACAGCTAAATGAGGCTCTTTAACATCCGGTAAGTACTGGTTACTTCCTGCACAAGTGGATACACTTATACAACTTGGAAATATACAAGGTGGAATTATTTTGAAACATCATACAAACATGTAATACTAACACTGATATGGGCGTATAAACTTTTAATATCCACTGTACATCTACTTACACACAGATGTTTCCTGTAAAACTGATGTGAGGACAGCGATGGGGCTTGCACATCACAGCAACTACAGCAATCTACACAGAGAAGTGAAAATCTATGTTAGTTTGCATGCAAATATGAACTTTTGAAGTTCTCTCATTTTATTCAGTGACTTTTGATCTTTAACATGAACTTGGTTAAAAAAAACAAGACCACCTTAATACAGTGCCGGTGTTCTGCCAATTCTGCCAGTTTCGCGACAAGCTAGGAAATCGATTCATTCATTTGTTTATTATATACTGGATGTGTTATCTGATAGAAATATATGTCTATCAAAATACGCTGCACCTAAATTCTGCAATAAATGTGTTATAATAAAGCATCAAAACATCCTTCACTCATTCTTATAGTACACACCCCTTTTGCGTTTTTCCATAGGTTAGTGTGAATCGATAGCAGGGTCTATAGAATACAGTAGCAGTAACACAATGAACACTGACTACACAAACTGCCCCTTCTTACCCTCATGTCACAGCAACTTGAGAGATGAGAGACTGAAGTGGAACTATATTTCTAGTCCAGAACAAAAACGATCAATGTACCAAAAAGAAAAAAAACCTGTGGGAGCAATTAGGTCAGCTTGTGTTTCCTTCTCTTCAAGTTTAATGTCAGCAAGGTTAAGATGGTGTGCTAGCCTAGCAGTGCATTTTTTTAGTTGGTCTGTATTGCTAGCCAAGCTTAGCAGTTCATCTCTTGGTCTTTCAGTGTCTCATTAGAGTTGTGTCCAGTGACAATAGTAACAAACGTAAGAGTGACCACTCATTTCACTTATTAAATGCAAATGAAAAAAAAAACATGTTATTCATTCTCCCAGGAAAACACAACAATGCGAATGAATATGCGCTCTTGAATGAATTTCAACTTGTGACGTGGCATGACAACAGTTCGACCAAACCTTGCAATTTCTACAACATGAGGGTGAGTCAAAAACAATCCACAATCTTGATGTAGAACTTATTAAATTAATGAATTAAATCAGGCTTGTAGTGATAAATGCATGGCTTGTCACAGTAACAATTCTCTTTAAGAAACTTTCACCTTCCTTAGAGTATTCATGCATGAATTCTGAATAACTTTTCAGGAATTCAATTACAAAACAGTTTGCACAAATACAGTTAAGTCAAGACTGTGTCACTTTTCATAAAGATGGGAAATAAATTGAATGAAAATTTTCTTTGTTGTAAGTCAGGTTAATCTTACTTTCGGAAATGAAATAACCTTTAATAAAAGTGATATAATAAATATTTCTTTAACAAATCCTACTGATTAATACGTGTACATTTAATATTTGCTCGCTTCCTTTGCCAACACGAGGCAGCACTGCGACTTCCACAATGCATTAAAAGAATACAGAGTGAGGAAACTGAAAGCAATACACAATCTTTTTCACTCTCCTGTCAGATCTTCTCTTTAATTCATCTCCACAGGTTGTTAATTTTCGTCATTTATTTCTTTATTTCAGAGGATGAAGTCAAAAGCATGATTCCAGAGTCAGTGAATAATTTTCATGTGGATTTGTGAGCTTTATCTATCTCTCTTACAAATCTACATGACTGGAGATTAATTACAGAAGAAGTAAATTAGGTGTGAGAAATGGCGCACAGTTGTAGCATTCGGAAGTGAGTTATACTCCAGCTGAGGAGCTGCAGTGAAATGACAAAATGCGGCACAATTGAATAAACAAGCTCTTTGAACCAGCACGTATAAACCTACACCGATTCAGCACTAATTATATGATTCAGAGCCTATAGATTTACACGCTTTGGAACTCACTCGGGATACCAACATTTTATTTTTTCCCCCTCAAACAATGACTCATTAACATTACAAATTCTTTACATTTTCTAGATCATGTTTTATGCAAGTGCTCAAACAAGCAAGTTACAAACGGTTTGGACAGCTTTTTCCCATTTAAATGAAATTAATTTTTTGAAATGAAATAAACATTTAAAAACTGCATTTTGTATTTACTTTGATTATCTTTGTGCAATATAAAAATTTGTTTGGTGATCTCAATCATTTAAGTGTGCAAAAAAAAAAATCAGGATGGGGCACAGCACTTCACAGCATTTATACTTTTTTATAAAATCAATATTTGTTGTGCCTACGCTTTTTACCTGCAAAACCAGAATAGCCATCAATACTTCTAGGTACACTCGGCACACAGGGTTTGAAGGATCCTGGCAGGTATGTTGTCCCAAAAACCTTGGAGAACAAAGCTCAGATCTTCTGTGGATGTAAACTGCCTTAACTCCGTCTCTCTCTTCAAGCAATCCCAAACAGACTCGATGATGTTGAGATCAGGACACTCTGGGGGACAAACCATCACTTCCAGGACTCCTTGTTCTTCTCTACATTAGTTTTCATGACATTGGCTGCATGTTTAAGATCATTGTCCGGCTGTAGAATAAATTTGGGGCCAGTGAGACACCTACTTGATGGTATTGCATGATAGATAAGTACAGTACAGCATCTGCCTGTATTTCTCAGCATTGACAACAGCACTGTTGCCTGAAGACACTCATTACTGTACTACCACTCTCCAGTCCTATGGTGAATAACCTGCCTCCTGCTACAGCCAAATATTTCAAATAGTCCAGAGCACCTGCTGACATTATTCGGCACCCAATTCTTCAGTTTTCATGCATATTTAAGGTGCTTAGCCTCGTTTCATGTCGCAGGTATGGCTTTTGGACCGCATTTCTTCCATGAAGATCACTTCTGGCCAAACTTCTCCGGACAGTAGATGGGTATACCTGGGTCCCACTGGTTTCCACTAGTTCTTTACTGATGGAACAACATCTGATGATGAAGGAAAGTAAGCAGGATGTCTCTTTCATATCTGCTGCATTAAGTTTACTTGGCCGACCAATACGTCCACGGTCCTGAACATTTTTTTTGTTTCTTCAAAAGAGCTTGAACAGCACATCTTGAAACCCCAGTCTGCTTTGAAATCGTAGCCTGGGAGAGAACTTGCTAATGCAGTATAACTACCTTGTAACTTATTGCTGCGCTCAGTCCTGCCATGGTGTACAAAACAACCTTACCTTTGTAGCAGGTTTTGTCTGTTCCTCACCCAGTTTTAAGCCTCCTACAAAGCTGTTTATGTTTCAGTTAATGACTGTATTTCATCTTGCATATGAAATTAATGAGCGTTTGGTATAACTGGTTAAATCAATCATGATGCTGGTCTGAAGGCTAGTCATGCAAAATATTGATTTGATTTAGGTTTTTTGATTTGGATTTTTTATTTTTTTTTTAAGTTTTATCTCAGTTACATGTAGCCTTCAGAAATCCATTCAAATAATTATCTGATATAAAGGTGCAATCTAAATGGAGATTCTAAAATTTTTCGACCGGTTACATTCTACAAATTTCCAAACATGTAAAATGTCATTTTACACCCATTGTCTGATTTATGAAGGTTTCAACACTTTGAAAACAATGCGTAGACAAATCCCTAATCGTCACACAGCTCAATGTCTAAGGGAATCTGTTTTCTGTGTCAGAAGTCATAGATGATTGTTAGTGCCATCCCAAATCCGAATTTTGGCATGTCCATTGAAATAATTTTGGCATCAGATTGCTTTCATGCAGTCTCAACAGTAATGTTCAGATATTAAATCTGATTTTTTGCAAATTTGATCTGAACCACATCCAAAAACGTCTTAAAATTAGATTCAGATATGTCTCAGTCTGGATGCTCAAATAAGATTTCAAGCTGTTCGTTACATCACTCTCAAGTTCATGGGACATGGATTCATTGGGATACCTCGTTGCAAAAAACAAGCGGGGTTATAATGGAAGAGAGATGGAAGTAAAAAAATATATATTTCCAAGTATGTAAAAGCTATGCACTTAAAGTTTAACCAGAACCTTTGGAGGATGTACAGTATCAGTACAGGCATCCGTTACCACAGCAACCAATGAAGAAAGGTCGACAATATGTGTCAGATTTGAGCTGCCAGTCTGAACAGAGCCAAATCCGATCTGATCATTTTCAAATGATAGTGTGGAAGGTCGGTCCTAAAGATCTGATCTGTGAAGCAAACCAAATGTGCCTTCAGTCTGAACAAGCCCTAAGACTCCCTAAACACTTCCACCTCCAAAGTTCAATATAAACTGGAGCCTTTAAGTACATTTTGTTAGGAAGATTTTCTGTGTGTGTAAATAATTGTGATGTGGTTTTCTTAGAAAATATTTTCCTTAAGAGACCCTTTAGCCCTTAAACATCTATAATAACTTTTTTTTACCTATCTTTTGGAGAGATGCCAGTCATTCTTAAGACTCAGTAATAAACTCTGTGATAGCTTTGTTAAGAGGGAAACCGTACCCCACTGGCTGTGCGGATGGGTTTGGCTTTCAGTTTTGGCACAAGAGCTCGTCGGTACTGGGGCGGCACAGCAGCAATGATGTCCACTAGACGTGGTTGTGCTGAAAGGCCGTATTTTGCTGACGTCTTCGTCTTCACCCTGAAAAGTTGCAACACATCATTTGATTCTGGTTTTATTCAGTCAAAAATAATAAACACATTGTTAATTTCCTACTAACGGATCTCGATCTGAATTTGGTGTCAGATGGTGACAAACATTTAATCTAAACTAACTTTGTGTTTGCTTTGAACTTATGTGAACATAACACATCAAAGTTTTTCTACACCATAGAACAGTGTTTCTTAACCAAAAGGCCATGGACTGGTAAGGTCCACACAGAAAGAATTTATATATTTTTTTAATTATTTTATTTCCATTATATTAACTGTCGGAGTCTGCAGCGTCCGTCTGTTGCTCCACACTTGTCTCTATATCGGTTTTGATATTCGATAAAATGAAGCTAATGTTAAAAGCTAAAATATGTAAACAAAACGAACAAAAAGAACGCTGCATGTAAAAGAAACTTTCCAACAACTTTGTGAAATGGGGTTGTCTGCAACAAAAACAAAAATTACGGAGCAGACTGTACATAAGGAATACACCTCGGATGTCATTGTCTCCCATCACTCTTAGACAGAACTGTCTCATCACAGAAAGCTTGAAAAGAAGTTTAGAGCTCATAATGATTCTGCATTATGGTACATTGTATTTATCATGCATATTAGTATGCTTTGTTACGAGTGTGCGGTGGCCAGTCTGTGGAAAAATGTCTCGCATAAATCTGGTCCGTGGTGCAAAAAAGGTTGGAGGCCACTGCCAAAGAGAACGCAACTGTATTCTCAAATCTGATTGGTCAGAAGGTGTGCACTGTTTGTAAAACCGCGCCACTCAGACAGCGGTACTTAATGTAACATCAACAACAGGTTTATATTTTGTTCTCATGCTGATGGATAATTCCAGCTATAATGCACAGGAAATATCTTGTCTTTCAGACACTGAACATTACACCTTAATAGAAACCACTAAAATACATGACATGTAATTTGTATATTGTATTAATAATTAAAACATTATAATAAAAAAAGACAAGGAAAAGGTCCACATCACACCATCCCATGCCTCATTTTCTTACAACTCCATGGACTGTCACACGTTATTCTTTAAATAACATATTGTTTCTAAAATATCTTATTCAGACAAATAAGCGCAGAAATAAAAATACGAACAGTTCTTGTTTGACTTAATTTTGTTTATCATATTCATTATATGAGAATGTATCAAAAAGTTTCGAGATTAGCTCAGTTTACAAGTTTGGATTCTCACCATATGTCCTCCCTCTGACACCTTAAAACTGTTGATGTTCTGGGCCCTTGGGACGAATTGTGATGCACATGGCCTGAATGTCGAAAAAAGACAACAAGCACGCACTTAGTTGAGCTGTGACTTGCCTCGCTTATTCTGTCACGGACATGATGGGCTTCTCCACCAAGAAGACTGTTCCTTCGTCTCAGGGTTGTACCCATACACTCAAGTTTCATCATTGGTAATGATCCTCGACATGAAGGACGGGTTCTATAGCAGTTTTCGGTCTTTCTGCTCCTGGATCGGCAACCTGGGTATGAGCTTGAAATCTTCCAGTGATGTTCTTCCACTCTTGATGCATGTGTGCCACTCAAAACACCTTAAATGATAGATTGCAGCACTGCCGTAAACTTACCGAATCATGTCTCTATGGCAGATTTGTCCAGTTTCATGCAAATTTTCACGTTCGCTCCTTGTTCTAACTTTTTGTCTATGATGAAGTAGCAGTTGTTAGAATAGCACCAGCTGCACAGGCCTGATGTACACAGGACAATCTCTTTTGGCACACCGGCTTAAGAAGGTTGGTGCTCCCTGTGTGCATGCAGCCTTGTGCTGTCATTTGGTGCAGCCTTGTGACTTACACAACTAGTCTTGAAACTTTTTGATACCCTCTCAGTTTATTACCCTTATATAAGTTTGTTTAGAATTGTAACAAAATACTAAAAATATTCTATTATAGAATTGGGATATTTATGAAATCATGATATTTGCGGGTTGGCAATGCAAGTTGTATCGCCACCTAAGTACAGTATTGTGATAATATTGTACCGGGTCGCCCCAGTAATCCCCGTCCCTAAAACGTCCACTATTCTCTTTGTATGTATATATGCTGTGTGCTTTGCCCTCCGTCTTGGAGTTAATTCACATTGAGTAAGACTCTGCACAATGCACATTCTTTAGACTTGACTTACTTGTTAAGGTTGATGTCTTTCCCCTGCTCATGAGCCTCCACTAACTGTTTGATGACGTCTGCAATCGTCATCATCATCAGTTCAGCCCGGCTCAGATCACCTGATCAGTTCAGAGACAAGTGATAAGAATATCAGGTCATTAAAGCCTTCTGAAACCATGAAACTCTGTGTTTGTTGAAGATGATGTGTTATCTTCATTACGAATCAAGCCATTACAAGAAAGCCAGGACTTCCCCAAGCCACCTGACCTGCCAGTAATTCGTGTTAATATAAGCATCATGGCACCTTATAACTCTTTACAGCTCTTTATAAACCTCATTTACCTTAACAACACAACAACACCTGCAAACCTTTCATTATTAGGAGCTCAGATAGGCGTTTTTCCACTTTCAGGATTACTTACTTTTCTTTCTCGGCTTTCCCATCTTGAATACAGCTCACTTTTTATTCTTTCTTTCTTTTTTAAAGATATTAATAACTAGCCGCACATGTGTCTACGTAAACAGAGCTAGCATGGTAACGTCAACACGATTAATGCCGCTCAGCAACAAAAACTGTCGCAAAATGCTGTACTCACGACAGCTTACTCACGACAGCCCCCTGGTGGTAGATCCGTTCATATTTTCGTTTAGAAAAGAAAGTTTGAATCCTGCTCAATCCTTTACAGTTCTGTCTCAGGTGGTCTCGGTTCAGTTGTCTCATGAGCAGTGGACATCTACTGGATGTCTTAATGAGAATATGTTCAAGCCATGTACAGAACATTTTAGATTAGAAAGACTAGAAAAGCGTGCAGTGCGTGGGGGTCATTCTACAGAAAAGGTGGAATTTGGGTCATAAAAATCTCTTGGAATGTATTTCTTCTCTCCCCCCGAAAACTTCTTTAATAGCAAAAAATATTTTTTAAATTCATGAATACAGAAAGAGTAGAGCTTTTTAACAATTTAAAAAAAAATCTTAAATATTTACAAAATGGCTTCCATGTGTAAGACCACATGGTTTTCAATCATGTCAAAATCAATGACTATTATTAATTATTAATATTAATTATTCAATTATTCAATGTTATCAGTTTTTATGTCTAGTTTTGACAGTTATAATTATAAAATGTGTAACACCAATGTGAACTTAAAAGCTTTACATAAAATTCCAAAATTGAGGAAAAAAATATTCTGTGGCATAAAAAAAAATCTTACTAAGGCATGGGAACGAGAAACTGCACTATGTTATTTCCACGACTTACTAAGGTGTACAGTAGGAACGAGATAGTACAGTATGTTGTGGCCACAACTTACTAAGGCGTGGGGAATCAGATAGCATGTTGGGGCCACGACTTACTAAACCGTGGGAATGAGATGGTATGTGGGCAAGTGAAACACACAAACACACACACACACACACACACACACAGCATGTGCACGCACAAACACACACACACACACATAGCGTGTGCGTGCACAAACACATACACAGCGCACGCGTGCACAAACACTAACAGAAACATCTGTTGGGATTTATTTTTACTTTTTTCAAAGGTAAAGTGCAGGTTTATCTGTTTCAATTGTTCAATATGCATTTTTTGCATATTTGTCACACTTAAATGATTGAGATTCTCAAGCAAATTTTAATTCAAGGCCCATGCTTAAATCCTGACCGAAGATTTTACAAGCTCTACCCATGTTCATGTGGATTTCTCTGGATTCTCCATTTTCCAATCCTCAGAACTATGCAGGTAGGATGCATACAGTATGTCCATGGCTGTGTCACAAAGACACTTGGGGTAGAACTACTAGTCTACAAGCAGCATACTCCGCACACAACTGCCCTTACACGTTGCCATTGAGCAGATGAGTCATAACATAACTATTTCAGTCAATGGAAAAAACAGACTTCCTATTTCAAGTTAGTCCAAAGTCTATGTATGGGTCTACAGGGAAATCCTATTATAATAGTATGGGAAAGAAAACATAAAGTAAATAATGTAGTAGTAGCAGTAGTAGTTTAGTAGATGTAATAGAAGTAGTAGTTGCAATATCAGCAGAAGCAGCAGTAGTAGTAGTAGTAGATAAAGTAGTAGCAGAAGAAGTTTAATAGTCATGGTAGGAGTAGCTGTTGATCAGTTGTAATAATAGTAGTAGTACTGAAAATGTTTGTAGTAGTACTAGTAGTAGTAGTTGAGGTTTAGCGGTAGCAATAGTGGGAAAAGGTTTAGTTATAGTAGTAGTAGCAGTCTAGCAGGGGTATTCAAAGGTAGTTTAAGTAATAGAAGATGAAGATTAGGGGGTTAATACAAGTTAGAAGTATTAGTAGCAGTTGTAGAAGATTTTTAGCAGTTCTAGTTGTAAAAGTTTAGTAGTAGTAGAAGTAGAGGTTTATCAGTAGTAATCAAAGATTAGTAGAAGAAGAAAAAGATTTGAACATAATAGAAGTTAGATGTAGCAGAAAATTTTAGTAGTACGTATAGTAAAAGTTTAGTAGTAGTATTAATAGTAGTGGCAGTAGTACTCAACAGTGTAGTAGCAGTAGTAGAAAAAGATTAATTAAAAGTTAATAAAAGTTAGTAGTAGTAAAAAGTAGATTTTAGTAGTAGTAATGGTAGTAGTAAACATTTAGTAGTAGTAGTAGAAATAGTTGTAGAATAAAAATATTAAAGTTAGTAGATGTTAGTAGTAGTACAAGAAGATTTTTTTGTATTAGTACTGTAGTAAAAGTTTAGTAGTAGTAGAAATAGTAGCAGCAGTAGATTAGTAGATATTTAATAGCAGTAGTAAAATGTCAGTAGTAGTAGCTGTTTAGGAGTAACAGTAGTATACAAATAATAGGAAAATATTAGAGAAGTTAATAGAAGTTAGTAGTAGTAGCAGTAAAAGTTTAGAAGCCTAATTTATAATAAAACTGCCTGCTATAACCTTGTCTAGAAACAGGACACGCATTTTGTGATGCTGATAATGAATCATTGTGTGAGTTTATACCTACACTCTTCACCCTGTGTGTGTGTGTGTGAGAGAGAGAGAGAGGCTTGGTGTGAAGGATGTAACGTTATATGCAAATATATATTTGAGGATTGAGACGTCAGAGACGTGAAAAAGCTCAAAGTGAATGGGTTAATGCAGGCTGGTGTTGTAATTCGACACTGAGGGAAGTAGTAACGCGTGTGGAGTCAGAGTTTGTTGCTTTAGTAGGGTGTGTCTCCATAGAGACACACACACACACACACCTAAATGGAATAGGCGTTAACCCTGCCCATTTTTACAGCCTTTACTTGAAAGTGTAGTTTAATGATCAGTAAAATATTCGCCTTTAACATCACTGTCCAAGATTAGCATCAGGCTAACGGGTGAATTGATGAGATTGCTCGCGCGCTGCACTTCACGCGCTGCGATCGTGTTTTTAACTCAGACGGGAGATTAGTGTTTGTTTGTTGGTTTGTTTGTTTTGTTGTTATCGCAGCCATCATGTATAAAACTTTAACCAAGATGTTTTTTAACGAGGCCCGGTGTCTGAACAACGAGGCAAACAAGAGCTTCGAGGCGCTTTTCGACAAGCTGGACGTGAATAAAGACGGGAAGGTGGACATCGCGGAGCTGCGGGAGGGCCTGGCCGCCATGGGCTTCTCTCTGGCGGCGGACGCGGCGCAGGTAATGCCGAAAAAACTTTTCTATTTGTATTTTCAAATGAGTAAAACTGTGTGCTCTGTAGTTATTTATACTTATAAAATCCACCAGAGCAGGCGTTTAGCTTCCAGACTTCAGCCTGACACATGAGCAGTGTAGGACAGATTCAGTGCTCACTTTTAGCTGAAAAGTCAGAAATGTTTTATTTTACTGCATTAAACCTGCTCACTGAGTCAGCCGAAACTGATAACAAGGCCTGCAAAGTAATCAATAGCCCTTCCACTTTACTGTAGTCGGGTATTTATTACTGTCACAGTCTCTGGTCACAGTCTACATTTTATATATCTCCATAAAGATTGATTCGAGACACATTTCTCCAATGAGACACAACTGCCTGCTACACTTGCACTACACTCACACTACACTATAGTACACTGCACTGGACCACATTTACATCTCATTACACTACACTGCATTATACTTGCACTACACTTACACTACACTACTGTACATTACACTACACTTACACCATATGCTACACTACAGTAAACTACACTTGCACTATCCTACAAGACACTAGACTACAGCAAACTACATTTACACTATGCTGCACACCAACTGCATACCATCCCCATGCTCGAAGGTATTCTGAAGGGTATTGGGGCAAAACTGGAAAAGTGAGGTGTGTCAGGAATGAAAGACACACCTCTTCTTCACCTCATCTCCTGTCTGACGGAGCCATACACTCACCTGGAGCCACTCTGCCCAACAAAATCCTCAGATTTAAACCAGAACTCAGTCCAAGGGCGTAGATTTGCTCTGGACATTGGTGAGGACATATGACTCCACCCCCTCCCATCCCCTGCCCCACCCACCCTAGTGATGCGCTGGTCGTCTTTTAACCCGCGGACCGGGTTGGGGCGGGTAAAGAAATTGTCGCTTTATTTGCGGGGCGGGTTGGGGCGG
>JAQMYL010000020.1:668515-687432 GCA_030014365.1 Clarias pachynema
TATACAACTAAATATTAGTTCAAAGATGCACAAGAAAGATTAAACTTCAAGCATTTTTGTTTAAACGGTAAATTCATAACTTTATAAAGATGAGTGATCACACTGCTATTTTTTTGCCCAGCCTAATACTGTATTTGTTTTTCTTCACTTTCTGTAAACTAATAATCAATTTAGCACATTTTTCTTCATGTTGTGATTCAGAATAGAATGTGCAGGCGGTCCAATGCATTTATGTGATTTAAATTAAAAATTATTACATGGATATGGAGCTTTACTCACTTTTTTCAACACACTGCTATTATTTTGAACACCACTGTAAGAAGAAGTTCTTAGAAGTTAGCTGAGAGGAAGAACACTTTTACAACTGTAAAGCAGAAACATTGTGACAAGAATCTGAAGATCACCCTTGCTTTCCCAGCGACACTTGCTTTTGGGGAGGGGCAGAACGTTTGAAGATGTGACAGAAGCTGTTAAATTCATAGAGCAGCGCACAGCTGATGAACATTAATGGGATGGTACATAAATCTACTAGTACAATACAGAGAGCCCGAGAGCGGTATGGTGGGACAATTTGTGCGTGTGGCTATCAGGGATTTAGGGGCAAGTCGGACATTCCACCATCCCAAGTTCTTTTTTTGCTCTTTCTTTTTTATTCAGGTTTGTACTGATTTAACAGGAAAAAGAACTTAGCTGTTGGAGGACTTGGATCTGTGGTAATGATTTCACCTCAATTAAAGAGGGATGTTGAGCTCTGTGGTACTGTTTGTTCTCTTAAAAAGTACAGATATTCTCAGTACAATAGCTTCAGAATGTGTTATAGATTGAGAAAGGTCAGACAAAATACTGTAGGACAGCTTTTAAATGCTTCATATTTATGCTGTTTTATTTTCAGTATCTGTTGAATGGCAAACAGTGTTTATCTTAAAGTAGTGTCCTGGAATTTTAATGGGTGCCCGGAATCCTGTGAAAAGGAAATGGGTACTCTTATATTTAAAACAAAAACGCCTGACAGCATTCACTTAAGAGACACGTGTAAAGGACAATGAGACTACAAAAATATTATAGAGACTGGGATGGTCGAGGTTTCTGTACTGTAGCTCCTTTTTCTAGTAAACAGAATGAAGATCTTATTCTGGGTTTGGCTAATGGTATTGTTTCACCGTTCTTTGATGTTTCTAGAAGAACACAGTAAGCATGGCCCCTTTCACCACTGTCATTTACAGTAGCATTTGAACCTTCGGCAGTGGCTGTAAAAGCAAACCCTACTGTTAAAGGAGTGGATGGTGGTGGGAGTGAACATAACTTAATGGCTAATCCTGATTATTTTCTTTTACTGACTAGCGACCTCCTAAATTCCATACCATCACTAATGACAACCACTCCAAGCTATCAAGCTACC
Source organism: Clarias pachynema (assembly GCA_030014365.1). Lineage (NCBI taxonomy): Eukaryota > Metazoa > Chordata > Actinopteri > Siluriformes > Clariidae > Clarias > Clarias pachynema. Next base: position 669,915 of record JAQMYL010000020.1, read on the forward strand.
CAAGCTAATCAATTGAACTAAGTCAGAAACAATATCAATATCCAAACACTTCCACCAACAAGTAATAACAATATCATTTTATATGGCATCCTAAAGGTATGATGTATATGGGTGAAAAGTTAAGCCCACAGTTAGGTGAGGTAACAACACTGAACAGTGACCCACTCTCTCAAAAAATGAGAAAAAACATAGGGAAGTTAAATTTGACCTTATGGAGTAACATACGTGTAAAGGCTATTACAATGCTAGTAGCCCCACAATTTTACTATATATTGATAATATTACCTCTTAACACACCTTATCACATTTTAATCAATATGAGAACCTCATTAGAGACTTTCTCTGGGCAATGAGAAAATCTAGATTCAAGTTAAGCAAAATGTGCACACCCAGTGATAAAGGAGGACCAGACATGCCTGATGTTAGATTATACAGCTTGGCATTTGAAATGACTAAGATAGCCAGAGGGGAAGTGTGTCTGGGTTAGGGTTGACCAAAATTGAGAAGAATCTTGCCAAACCATTTTGTGCAATAAATGATATCCCAGCATTTGACTGATAATAAGAAAGATATAAATCCAGTACTTGAGCACTCTAGTGAGGTGTGGGCAAAGGTTCATAAACGGCACAATATCTAGAAATACAAATAGTGAAGCAGAAAGTGTTAGACAACATAGGCCAGAATACATACAATAAATTATCTTTATGAAAATGGCACATTTAAATATTTTCAAATTATGCATTGCATAATTAATATGTTTAAGTCAGTTGTACTGTAAGTAACCCAATTGGCTTAATTAACCCAATTGTTGATTCTTGAAAAACTGTTAAAACATAAGCCATGAACATTTAACAAAAAATTATTTACTCTATTAGTAGTGCATGTGAGAGCCTGAGAATAATATGACAGAAAGGAGACCAAGGAGACATGAGACGACAAAGCCACCACACCCATGTATACATCCAGGTTCTCATGGGATAGCAGACTGACCTCATGCAGGTTGATCTCCATGCTGGATTGCAGTGCTGCCTCCATCTTGCAGATGAACACTTTGCCATCCAGGAGCTGCTGCTGCAAGGTGCTAAAGTCGTCCCAGTGGCCCACAACATGACACCCTGTCCTGCAGGCGAACGAGCCATCTGGGGCTTCACTCGTATTAAGACCCGATCCTAGATCAAGCAAATATTTATAAATGTTAGAATTCTTGACATGTCTATGGAGCTGAACAGTGTTTTATAGTGTATATACTGCATGGGAAAAAGCTAACTACTCCCTAGGAACAGAGAACTGAAGCTGAGCAGAGAAAGCTGACGCTGGATTTAAGGCTCCCATGCCCCGAACAGGAGAAGAGCAAGACGAGTCTATAGCAGTCAATATAATACTAATGTTTATTTGAGATACAAATATGTAACTTAAACATAATCTGTTACTGTGACCCTGGAGCTACCCAGTAATATATTACTGCTGAGTTTAAATGTCACACATTAGGCTGGTTGATTACTTCTCTCACCATGGAAGAGGTGTTTTCTAGCTGATACGTGGAGAACCTCTGGATCCAGCCTGTCACTTAGCTGTTGCTCCTGCATGTGCATGTGAGACGCTGCCTCCTGCATTTCTGGTTCTGAAGGTGTACAGATAAGGATGTCATGAAACAATCAGGATCCATTTGTAGAACATGCATAGAGAGTATTCACAGGGTTTACCTTGACTGTCCGTGTGGGTGGTTTCACATGACCTGTGGTACGTCTCTAATTCACACTGAAGAGTAAGCACGAGTCGTCTGCTTTCACTCAGCTGCTGCTGGAGAATGTTAACTTCGTGCTGGAGCCTAAAGACACAAGCAGTCCGCTGTCAGTGACAGAAACACCTAGAGTCTTGTGCTATACACACTATAAATGGCTACAACATTGCACAGCCATACCTGTTAGCGTTCTCCTGGCTGATCTGTTTGTCCTGCTTGAGCTGCAGAACCACCTGCGTCTGCTCTCGCATTTGTGCTTGCAGCTGCCTGAATTGCCCTGCCCACTTTTCCGCTTCCAGCTCTGCCTGCTTCAGCCTGGTGTGCTCCAATAAGACGGCATCCCGCAGCTTCTCCACCTGTTTCATGCCCTCTTGTACTGTATATCGAGTACAGAAACATCTACAGGTCAGATATAACGTCACTGAATTGTAGACGCTGCCAATAAACATAATGAAAACGTATATTAAACGTATAGCATTTGTGCTGCACCTCTGCTTGCTTGCTGGAGCTGACTCTGGAGTGCCTGGTTCTCCTCTTTAAGGAATTGGACCTCATTAGACAGCTGATTGACAGAGTCAAGTCCCTGAATGTAGATGTTTGTAGGAGCACCTAATGAACAATAACCAAAGAAACAAGCAAAACGTGACGTTACGTTAGGTTTATGCCAGGGTGAATGATCAATGATTTATCTTTAAATCTTAAAAACAAATTTTACTTTTGTTTTTAAATAAATGAGCCGATGCAAAATCTAAATTCATTATCACTTCTTTGTCTGTGTGCAACTTTTAATATTTGATGTGTTTCTCAGACCTCCATCTGGTTTGCTGGAGTCTAGTCTCTCTGCCAGCTGCTGTCTCAGGCGTTCGTTGGTCTGGATGGACTCTTCGAGACGTCGATGGAGACTGCGGATCTCCCTCAGGTGCTCCTCCATCAAGTCTGTCCCTGTGACAGAAAGATCAATGATCACACTGACATGTCTATGTCAAAGTTTAAATCTATAGCATATAGGATTCCTACTGTGTTAGCACCTGTGTGACGTGCACCAGACTGATACCCCGATGAGCTTGACGAGATATCATTATAAGTGCTTTCTCTCTTAAGCGGAGCCCCATATGTCATACCCGGGCTAGCATGAAGGCTAGCAAATGGAGATTGCTGAAAGACATGCTGAGATGGAAGGTGAAAGTCATTGTGGTCGGTCTGGTGGAAAAGGCCTGGCAGGGGTTTGACCTGAGCACTGCTAAAACCTGTATAGGAAGAAAGGAAGGAGAAAATGCCGACATTTTAGTTGACAACAGTAATTGTTATCAAAATGATCTGAAAACAAAAAAACATGGTTAATGGTTTAGAAAGACAAGGTCTGAGCAAGATGTTACAGAAACTCATAGGCACTGTGGATTGTTGGGATTCATTAGCTACATGTAGTGCATGTGTATCTCTGTTCAGTGTGGTGTAAATCATAGCATTTATTAAGAAGGATGCAGGTTAATCATGTTCATTAAGTGTTAAGAAACAAGGAAAATTCCTTTAAGATCAACAAATCAATCAGATGATTTAGATTTAATTAATCCAGGGGTTCACAAACTTGGGGAAAGTATCTTAAATGGATATTATATATATATTATACCCTACATTACTGTCGTGTTCCAGATCTATATTATAAGGCTGCTTTAGAAGACTTAAATGTGATATTATTACAAAAAGGTCTTCCTTATGAAAGAGCCTTATTTCTCTTCAGGCTGTCATCGTGATCATAAACTCTGACCTTACATTTAAAAGTATTTACTAACCGATACATTTCAGAGATTCTGTACACGAAACAGACCTTTCGACAGGTTTAAAGGTGACGCTCACCATCACAGAAAAAGTGTTATGAGCTGTGATTCATATGCAGAGTATTGATTTGATTTATGATTGATTTTTGGCCTTTGAGATTTTCAATTCAATTCAACAGCAATATTGTTTACTGTCAGATTTGTCTCTGTATTTCTTACAGGTTTTAAAATATTAAAAGCTACTAAAAGTATCTAATAAACAGTGAAATTCTGTGTTACCTTTTGATTAAACTGTAACTCAATTCTGAATTGAAAACTGACAAACAAAAGATCGATTAAATTGCGTAATCCATGATATTGCACAGCTCATATTCGATTATACACACAGAATCTTTAATATTTCCAATATTTCTAACATATTTAAATCAAACACAAGAGGAGATTGTTTCTCTTGTGAACCCATTTGTAAATCAGATAAGCCTAATTTGGTCTGACTTAACTTACCATTACACAACATGCAAAATATGAACAATTGCTTGAAACATGTCATGCTGGTTTATTAAAGTAAATAAAAGAACTTAATGCTATATACACATCCATGGAAGTAGGAAGTAGGGGTGCTGGAACCATAATACAAAAATTACGTACATGGTTGACACTTATGTGTGTCTGTGGAGATATTGTGGACAAACATTCATGCCTTGATGAGGACATTCACAAGCATAAGACCGGAGATGAAAGCCACATTTTGAGTTATGTCATGTGTTTGGTAAGTCACATCTTGGAATAGTTCTCTCTAATGCAGTGATTGTGTTACAGCAGCAAGGACAATGCTGTCTACCTAGATCCTCCCACTCCTCGGAAGCCCACGCCCGCCTACCGTACCCCAAGTCTGTGGACATTCCTGTAGCTACGTGCACACCATTTCTGTTTTACCAACTGCTTTATTGCTAAACTATTATATTGCTTGAAGGGATCTGCTTGATTGTCAGACATACTGTAGCTGAGGTCATTTCAGTGCATCAATAGAGATGTTAACTTGTAGGGCAGGCTGGTCGATGTTAGTGAGTGACACACACACACACACACATATACAGTACTGTACACATACACACACAAATACACCAATGCTCACTGTTTGCTAACTCTTTCTGCAGTCTCTGCAGCTCCTGGTGCACCTCAGCCAGAGAGAAGCCCCCTGTGGTATTGGAACGGGGTCTTAGGTATTGTGTGTGGGGGTCAAACGGCAGAAAAGCCATTTGAGCTGAGAGACACTGGGGTATGGGGCCAGAACTGAGCTCTGTGGGAAAAGAGGAGGCCAAGAAGGTGCAGTTCAAACTTCTTTATCGTAGCCTGAAGATGTGGTGAGTATTAAAACACACTGAGTGAACATAAAATGATTGCCTTGGTGGAAAATACAGGCTTCAAGATTTTCCCAAAATCTATTTTTTCTATGTTGTTCTATGTCGTGTGTCCTACCTGTCTGTATTTGGCCATCAGTGAGCCTGAGAGGTGTGCAGTGCATGCTGGGACAGGAGCTGGACGTCTGGTGGCCATGTGAAGACGTAACGGATGGTGGGTTGGATGGATGCGGATGTGACGGCGCAGGCTGCAGAGTGTCTATGAAAGAGAGGGTACGGACAAGATGAGTCTCAGTATCAAAAAGACACAAACATGATCATGTTTAAGGTTATACATATAATCTTAATTTATTCAGGAAAATGATATTTACAGACAGTAGGCTACAGCAGAATATTCCATATCATTTTGAGTAAATGGAAAATCATTTCTGACAGGAAGTGGGAGGGTTCCTATACTCATAATCATCATCATTATCTTTAGTAAGCTCTATATCCTGGTCAGGAGAAATCTGGAGCCTATTCTGGGAACATTGGGTGCAAGCCAGCAATACACTCACGCACATGTTCATAATGAAAAATCCTCAGTTCACTTCCTGGAAAGGTTTATATTTGGGATATGGGAAGAGACCCATGCAGAACTCCACATAGACAAAAACCCGAAGTCAAGGTTAAACCAGTGACCTTGGAGCCCTGACGAAGCAATGCTACCTTCTACACCACCAAGGTACCCAAAACCAACTCTTAATTCCAACCTTCCTCATTCTGACTGACTTCTGACTGTGCCAATTATCCAAGGGTCATTCAAGTCAAATCGGGACTTGAAAATGAATCAGGGTGTGAAAATGATTGACGCGATTGAGCGATTTGAATGATGCAAACGTTTTAATGAAGGCCATACGTCTGTGAATGATGATCTTAGCCGAGGTGGCTTGGAGCCCACTGCAGCACACCGTTCCTGTGAACATTTATTGAGAGGAACGAATAATATAACCTAATATAAGATAACTTGTCACAACTTGCAGAAGAGATGTGTGTGTCTGTGGGAACTGTACACACAATCATGCAAAGCGACAGTGCTAACCACTAAGCCACCCTGCCACCGCAGGGGATTATACAGTATAGAGAAATAAATAGAGTTTTTACTCTCAGAACTCTGTTCAGTTATTCTGCACAATTTAAAGTCCCGGTTTGACTTGTACCTAGGATTAAACATGTTGTTTTTAATTGCATGTTTCTGTAGCACACCGTTTTGGTGTGTGTGTGTGTCTGTGTTTAAATGGCGTACCATCAGCTACCTCATCTTGGCCAAACTCACTGACAGTGTCCAGTTCCAAGCATAAGTCAAGGTCTTCATTAGTGGAACCCTGTTCATCTATGACAAAAGATTCACGGTCCAACTGGTCAGCATCTCCTGAGAGAGAGCGGCTGCTGCTGGGTGTATCTGCACGATGCTGCTGCTGCTGGAGCTCAAGTTTAGAGCGCAGTGATTCAATGAGTTTGTCTTTCTGCTGGAGCTCCTTACTTAACCTGTGGAGCAGAACACAGAGCCAGACACACACACACACACACACACACACACACACACACACAACAAATGAATTTGACTTTCAGAATCAGCAGTTTTGCAATAAAGCTTTGCGCAACCATTTAACATTTCCAGAACTCATCAGTGAAAGTGAAGGAGATTAGGGTTTTGTCTGCATTAACAACTTTGTATGATTACTGAATTCACTGTGGCTTTCATGAAAAGCTATTTTTTCTGTATTAAAAAGTCCTGCATTTTCCTGCACGCCCCCGCATTAAAACGTGCTTAATCACTATACAGATAATAATGAGCCCAAAGTACTTAGCTGTGGCTGTTTTGGATTAAATGAAATGCGACAAAGCTGTTTTACTAAATGTAAGGGCACATTTCTGTTTTTCTTCAGGCGAGCTCTTTCACAGCTGGATTCATTCACACTTATTGTCCATTGATTAAAAGTTTGGGCTCGGTCTCTACTAGGGGTGTAACAGCATGTGTATTCAACCTCCTACCATTTGGTACAAGACGTCGGGTTCGGTGCATGCTGTAATCTGAGTGACAGTCTAGCTTTAATTAGTGCTGGTGTATTCTCTCCAATAAGTCGGATAATTCAAATGAACATTTTAATGCTTTATGTATTGATTGTACATGTAGTGCATGCATGTAGAGTACTGTATATTATATGCATATTAAAAATGTAAAGGTGGCATGGTGGTGTAGTGGTTAGCACTGTGGCCTTTCACCTCCAGGCTGCACTAATTGGGATTTCCAACCCATAGTGTGTGTGACTGTACAGTATGTGATAGACTGGCACTCTGTCCAGGGTGCCACGAGTCCCTGCCTTTGCCCCAGGCCTCCCACAACCCTGTACAAGATAAGTGGTATACAGAATGAGGAAATAAAATACTGTATTTTAAATAAAACATTCCTGAATGATGTTTAAACCATTACAAAGAAAAAAATACAGCCTTCTTAAAGATTTAAACTTTTTTCAATTTCTGACATGAAATGGGAGGCTGGTGTGGCATTGTTCATGTTTTGTTATCACCATGCTAGGCAGCTAACTCGTACAGTATGTGTGATGTATACTTTCTCAGACAGCAAACTATACAGTCAGTGTTTTATTTTTAACAAGTATTGATTAATCTAACTTGTATTTACAGTATAACTGAAAAGTTTTACTTTGTTTATTTCTAAGGCTGTGCGCGGCCATGGTGATGTGACGTCACTCTCTAAACCCTGGGAATTTAAGAAGAATAGCTCGAGTTGTCTTCTCATGGTGGTCGCGGTGGTGGTTTATAATATGAATGACAAGCTCCTCATTTACTCCTCATTTAGAAGAGTCCACTGATGTGTACCAGGTCCAGCATATCTGTTATTATTCTTGTAGTTAGATATGTAGACATAGGTATGATTTAAAAAAAAGAAATTCCCTGTGTGTTTTTGTTGCTTTTAAGTTGGTAAAAGTTAAGATGTTTACAAAACTGAGGTACAGTATGTACCGAACCGTGACCTTTATTTACTGGTACACACCCAGGCTGTACTCATAATAGGCAGACATCTATATACAGTATTAGTAATGTATGCACCTACTGTACACACACTCTTCATGACTTGTCCATAGTTACTTGTCTTTCATACCATGTCTCTGTTATTCTTACATATAAGAATAATACATACAGTCAACTCTAAAGAGAAAAAAAAAACAAAATAAACACAACATAACAATCCATTAAACATCATTTTTGTTAAAGACTACTAATCTGTTTTTTAAATTAATGAAGCACTTCATTAAAATCACTCACACTTTCAATATAATAATAAGAAAAATAAATGTAATAATCATAATAATGTAATAAAATGTAATAATAATAAAACAAAAGAAGAAACAACGGTCAAGTCACTTCATGTAAACAGTAAATTTTCCAGTTTAATCTTGTTACCGGATCAGATATCCCTGATACCTTCTTCATTGTCGTTAGTGCATTCTCTAATAAACTTTTTATTTGTCATTATTAACACCTTTTTAGACATATCTTAAGAATATTGCATTTGAAAGTCATAAATATGCAAAGTTAAAATCCACTTGTTATTCAAGACAGATAGCATGTTAATGCCCCCACATCCCCCTCAGTTAAAATGAAGAGGTGCTGAGGTTTTTTTTTTTTTAATCAGGAGACTGAATTATTAGTAGAAGTAGCAGCATCAGCAGTACCAGTATATTTTAAAGCACCGTTTTGCAAAAAGAAAAAAATGCACTAGTTGAAAAAAACTACACAGCATTTTTATATATCCTAGATTAACACCTCCCACCCTACTCCCTTGTACAAACATTCTTTCCATTGTGTGTACTCTCTCCTATTGCTCTTACTTCTCTATGTGGTGCTGCAGCGCCCTCCTGTCTGTCGCCACCTGCCTCCTGAGAAGCGCCAGCTCTCGCTCCTGCACACGGCTCTCCCACAGAGAGAAGGAGAAGAGTGAGTTGCGGTACAGCGGGCTGCTCTTAGATAACATGGATCTCCAGAGCGGAGCCATGGTGCCTCGGCCCATCTGTCTGCCTGCGTGGTCTTGTGTCTGAGACACAACGCGACCATCGTCTCCTGTCCCGGGCTGGACTGACTCAACCATCAGACAGCCAGAGCACACAGAACAGGAAGCTGGTGTGGGGCTGTGTGATGCTGATTAGCTGGTGATTAGCTGGTGAATGAGCGACCCTTCCTTCCTTTTGTTCTCAGACAAACAGCACAGATTACACACTATGATGTTTATCCAATAAATGATCTACAATTCAGACTAAACTTCTACTTAAACCTGCAGTCCTGAGGATTCCGTTGATTATCGATCCTTTAGCTAGAATGTTGGTGAAGAGGAAGATGTTCCTAAATAGCTCAACAACATTCTTCATGACCTCTCAAACAGAACAAACCTCTTGCATGGAATATGTGTTTGTCCATGTGTGGCATTAGGGCTGGATTTGCTCCCAGGACGGAAGCAGAAAGCTTTAGTGAAAGAAGAAAAAACATTGTTTTGATATGCTGAAGAGTCAAACACAGCTAAACCTCAAGATCCAAACAAAAGCCAAAAGCCTTGATGAAGTTCTTACAGACTCCTTTGATAAATAAAGTGAATTGCTGATCTGCGTCGTAGTAACAGTTGGAATCCCAGCCTGGGTAAAGTAAGTAATTCTTAGAGACAAAATAAAACCAAGCAGAAGGACAGGAAAGAGATCCAGAATAATCCTGATACTTCACTCATCCTGCCATCCAGTTGCTCTCTTCTTTGTTCTCTCTCTGTCTCTGGTTCAGCTGCCTCTGACCTATTTCACTCTCTCATGAGGTTTAATAATCTAACCTGATTAGTGCTTAAGTCAACAGACCGTCCTAATCCCGGCAGTGCATGTGTAACTGCAGCAGCAAACATGTGACAAAATTGTCTCATCAGGGGAACACAAAAAGCCACAAAAGCACGGCACACAAAAAAGGCCATCAAACCAATGCAAATGCCACACTCTGACTAAATTAATGCGCTAAAATATCGCGAAGTCCAGCCTCACATCTGGCTCACCATCTGTTCTGTAATGCTCTTGATCTCTCTGTCCTTCTCATTTAACTTCTCTAATTTCCCAGAGTTCAAAGCTGATCTCAAAGCATCATCAAAAACAAACGACAAACCTGTGGTGTCAGAAATGCAGTGGGAAACCAACAGCTAGCTGAACATTTAAGCAAGCAGCCCTAAAAGGACTGTAACATCAATCTTAAAGGCCTCAGGACAAAAAAACAGAGTGCTCAGGACATTTTCTGCCAAAAGTTCTCGATAAACAATCTTCTGAAACAAGTATTCGTCTTTAACACTTTGTCTCCGGTTGGTTGTGAAGGTCCTGTCTCTTGCTTGGTTGCTCTGCCACATGTGTGCGATCTCCCGCATCCCAGCTCTGAATGATGACACAGAACCACCGCAGGCAGCAGATCTCTCTCTCTCTCTCTCTCTCTCTCTCTCTCTCACACACACACACACACACACAATGCTGAGATATCGAGGAGTTTAATGATTTGAGTACAGAGAAGCAGTTGTGCTGCTGAGCCAGCGAACTAGAAACAGGACGATCATTAATGCTCAGCTCTGTTTGATTCAGAGGAATGCCACTTCTACTTTACTTCACTATCTCTCCATGACACACACACCAACACACAACACTGTCTGTTTTCAATGTTCACCACATACACACACAAACACACACATATATATAGCAAGCCTATACAGCTCACTGCTTCCATATGTCTATGCCTTACACAGATACACTGTCTGGGGGAATAGAGGTCATCTGTCCCTGGGGTTCTGACACTGCTGCCAAGGCAACTAGGCAAGATGGGAGGAGTCAGGGGGAACGAATTAGCCAATAAAATATCTCATGCTAATAACACAACATTTACTTGGGGCCTGAATTGCACCAGTGGGGACATTGCGCTTGGTAACACTAAGGTTTTTCTTCTTCCTAGGCAAAAATGTTAATTCACATTTATGTACTCCTCAAGTAAATTAGAAGTCCTATTTTTCTCTTCAATCTTTGTTTTTGTGAGCCACATAATAATTTTTTTAAATACTCAGTTTCCAGAACATTCCAGGTAGATTCAGTGCAGAGTACCTGATAGAGCATTTTTTATAATCTTGTAGAACTTACAAGTATTTTTAAGAACCTTTTAGAATTTAGTAGAACTTTCCATAGTAAAATATATATACAGCACATGAAACATATATGCCTCTCTTCTGACAGTCACCATGGTAGTGACAATGATGGTGTGTGTGAGCGTGTGGGCCGCACAAAGGGAAAAACAACCGTCCAAACCTACCTTCATTCAAATGACTTATTTAATGTATTGTGCTTTATTATAAGCATATTGTTTCTCTTTGAGATTTTAACTTAGAATGAAACGGTGCTGTATAAATAAAGATCATTATTATTATTACATAATTTCTGACCAAATATTTTCAGACTGATTTTTTGGGGAAAATATTGAATAACTTTGCTATTAGGCAAAAAGAAACCTTTACTCTATAGTCCAGTTCTGTTGAAATTCCTGCTGACCCCTAGAGGAGTTAATGATCCAGTACACAGTCCTATACACCGAGTGTCTAGGCACACACTGAAGATTGATGGAGAACCTGCAGCAGGCTGACCGGCCGTGTCGATGCAATGTGCCTCAGTGATATTTCCGCTGAGCATCAACCCTCTGACATAACCACGCATTATGTAAAGGAGGATTGACATGTTTAGTGCAGTCTGTCACTGTACCCATAACCAGCTGAGATGGGAACAGAGCCCTCAGAGCAAGTGAAAGAGAATTTATTGTGTGTGTGTGTGTGTGTGTGTGTGTGTGTGTGTGTGTGTATGTGTGACTCTCAAAGTGTATGGAGTTGTAAAACTCACCGGATTGCAAGCAGTTCATGGCCTTTCTTGTCATCTGGTATTTCAGAGTAATCCCCTGTGTGTTAAACCAAAAAAAGACTTTCATTCTATGTACTAAACACAGTGCAGTGATGCATTATGTATGTGAGTGAGTGTGGGTGTTTCACTGTGTGTGTGTGTGTGTGTGTGTGTGTGTGTGTGTGTGTGTGTGTGTGTGTGTGCGTGTGTGTGTGTGTGTGCACTCACGGCTGCTGATCTTGGCTGCGACTCTCTGGGCCAGGGCTGAGCTCTGGGCTAGCTGATCTCTGAAACTCTGGCCCATGTAATAGTCGATGTCATTGTCTCGCAGGAGTTCCTCGAACAACTTGGTGGTGTCTCCCAGGTGCTGTGTGAGAATGTGACACACACTCCGTCCCTCGCGCATTCGCTGCCTCAAGTGAGAGAGCTCCCGAGCTTGGGCTTGGATCAGTGTATCAAACTTCCTATAATACACAGAGTTAGAAGATGGAAGTCTGATATAATAATTCATTAATTAGTTCATACATTTAAAAAAGGCATGCATTAATATGTCGATTAAAATACAAAGTTCTAGCCAGTTAAAAAGTGTGTGTTGCAAAAAGTTCTTAATTCAGTCAGTTAGTCATCAATTCTGATTCTGTTCTCAATTTATCGACTCAATTCTTGAGTAACGACTCGGCTCTAATTTTAATGACACAGTGCTTAATTAACGGCTTACTTTTCAATTCAGTGACTCATTCCTTTATTCAGCCACTTAATTAATGGCTCAGTGTTTAATTTAGTCTGTGAAATGACATTTCAGTGACTCAGTTTTCAATTCAGTAATTACTTTCTCGATTCAGTGATTGATTTCTCAATTGAGTGACACAGCTCTGATTTTTGTGACTCGGCTCTCATTTCAGTGAATTAGGTCTCGATTCAGTGATTCATTTCTCAAGCCAGTGACTCAGCTCCAGTTTTAGTGACTCAGCTGTGATTTCAGTGACTCAGTTCTTACATCAGTGATTCATTACTTAATTCAGTGACTCAGCTCTGATGTCAGTTACTCATTTCTTGATGCACTGACCCAGTTCCCACTTTAGTGACTTGAGATCAAAGATTCAAATCAATACTCATTTATCCAAACGAACATGTTTTGAACCTAGAGTTGATTGTTGCTGACCCTTTTCTTGAAGCACTCTAAATTCGTCCATCTGAGTAGTACACTGTGTGTACAAGTGTGTGGTTTTGTGTGCAACCGTGCGTGGAACACTCACCTTTAGCAAACAAAACCCTTCACTATTGCTAAATGAACATGGACAATAGCTGATGGGTGACATCTTGTGTATTAAAACTGCTATTACAGCAAATGGAACGTAAAATATTTAAATCTAAATTTCAACTTGTTTTTATTCAGTTCAGGGTTAGGATTACTTTTTAATTGTTAAAACAATTTGACATTAACACTAATTAACAATCAAACTTTGTCCAAAAAGTGTTTGGGAAATAAAATACAAAAATTAATATCCCTAAACATGTTGCTATATGAAATTGACTCGTGTGTAATTATGTTACATGCTCCTGCTTTTGGTGGAAAAAGTTTAGCATCCGTTCCTTACCCAGTCCTGGTGGAGCTCTTGGGCTCCTCTGCAGCATGACCTTTGCCCTTCCTCAGCTGTTCCTCCAGAGAGGATACGCGAGTCACCAGCTCTTGCAGCTCCCTGTCGTCCCGGTTCGACTTCCCAGGTGTGGAGTTCAGAGTAGAGTCCTGATGGCGAGACTGCAGGCTGAGCACCAGAGCCTGAGCGCGAGAGAGCTGCACCTGCAAATCCTCCACCTGCTGCTGTAGAGACGCAACATCACCTCCTGCACGGTCCTTCGCACCCAGACCAGACCACCATTGGGGTGTGCCATCTCGGCACGAAAGAGATGTACACAGCTCGAGATCGTCAAATTCTGTACATTGACGGGGGAGGAACGGGTATCAGGAACTTTTATCTACTTTAGACATTTCAATTCATGTATTGGAATGTTCTAGTACCGCAGTCTTTAATTACTGTAAGTCCATGTGTACCTTAGTGTCAGGACACAGTCATCACAGTTCCTAAATCATTTTGTCATTATGCAAGTGCAAAAATTGATGTATATGAATCCTGTATGATGTATATGGCTCCTTCTATGCTACTCATGGACTCATGAATATCTCTGCAGCCACCGTCATAAGCAATACCTGTATGAGACAAACTGCCTTTTCAACACAAGGCTACCCGGTCTAATCAAACCCTTCCTGACACTACATCTCTATGACTATCACTGCACCTGAAGAAACATTTCATTCCCATATACACAAGTTTAAAGTAAAAGTGAGTAATGAGACCTGGGCTGCTGGTATCCTCTCTTTCAGCCTCGTTCTCACTGCGGCCGCACGTCTCGTAACCCAGATCCTGTAGGTCGACCTGCACCTGCTTACTGTTATGCTGCACAGGTGTCTCCACTGTGGGCATAAAGTAAATGGTATATATAGTTTTGTATAATGTATCAAGTAAAATCCAACACTCTCACTCACTCACTCACTCATTGTCTGTACCGCTTTATCCTGTATTCAGGGTCGCATGGGGCATGGAGTCTATCCCAGGAGCCTTAGGGCACGAGGCGGGGTACACCCTGGACAGGGTGCCAATTCATCGCAGAGCACACACACACACACTCACACACTACGGGCAATTTGGGAACGCCAATAAGCTTAATCTACATGTATTTTAGACTGTGGGAGGAAACCGGAGAACCCAGAGGAAACCCACCAAGCACGGGGAGAACATGCAAACTCCATGCATGGGGAAAACATGCAAACCCGGACCGGGGATCGAACCCACACCCTGGAGGTACAAGGCGACAGTGCTAACCACTACACCACTGCCCCTAAAATCCAACAGTTATAGAAAATACTTACTGAGATGTTCTTTGAAGTCTCTGAGTCTCTCTGCTTGGGTCTGTATGGTGGGTTTAGGCACCATGAATTTCTCTTGCTGCACTGGCTTTGGAACCAAATATAGAAAAAAAATACTAATATTAGAACACCAGTAAACACCATCCCTGCCCTTTAATAGTGTTTCTCGTCCCTGCTTTATTGATTGGGCTTCACCAGAGTAAAGGGAAATATGTATTCTGGTGTCATTATAAAATATATTTTTATTGGTTGGGATGATTTCAGATAAGACATAGCAATAATGGAAGATACCATTTAATCCTAAAGTTCTCTGATACAACATACACTATATGGACAAAAGTATTTTATCCAAACCTATTAATTATTGAATTCAGGTGTTTCAGTCAGACCCCTTATCTATCATCAGTGAAGGACAGTCTTAATGCTTCAGCAGATCAAGACACCTTGGACAATGCCATGCTTCCAACTTTGTGGCAACAGTTTGGTGACGCCCTTTACTATTCCAACATGACTGAAGCAAGGACTATAAACACATGGTTTGATAAGTTCTGTGTGGAAGAACTTGACTGGCCCGCACTGAGCCCTGACATCAACCCCATCGAGCACCTTCGGGATGAACTGGAACGGAGATTGCGAGCCAGGCCTTCCCGTTTAACACCAGTGCCTGACCTCATAAGTTCTCTACAGAATGAATGGGCACGAATTCTCACAGAAACACTTAAAAATCTTGTGAGCAGCCTTTCAAGAAGAATGAAAGCTGTTATAGATGCAAAAGGGGGATTAACTCCATACTGAAGTATAGGATTACAATGGTTGGATACAATAGCATTGCAGTTTGGGCAAATACTTTTGCCTATATAGTGTAGTTAAACAACAACTAAATGGAGTTGTGAGCCACAGCCAAGACCTTAGCACAGCCCTAGCAATAGCACTGCTTCGATTAAAGTTAAGGTGGTAAGTTTCATGAAACTGAAAACCTGTAGAGGTACACCATGCAAAAAAACAAACAAAAACCTTTCCATTACTTTCCTATTTTAATTCTATTGTAGAAGCCTATTTCCCAGTGATAAAGCCACTGCCTATAACATCACACTATCATCATCATCATCTCTTAAGTAAGAGGTAGCATAGATCTACAGTAATCTGTGATATAAAAAGCTCTTTAATTGATGTCTACCTGTGTGAAATGAGAAAGCTGTGCTCCCGGGTCGAGACGAAGCACTCTGCTGCATCTCTTCTTCCCCTCACAGGGTTCAGACTGCCACTGCACTCCTCTTGCTCTCTGTTCTTCTAAGAGTGTATGTGTTTCTTCCTCTGGCTCAGGTTTTCTCAGTGTGTTTCGGAGCTCTTCGTTCTCCATGCGCAGGCTGAGCAAGGCTCTCCTGTGATAACACGTCACATCGTCACATCAAGAGAACCTCATGAGGATGAGTGGGATCTCTAGACAAACATTTGTTTAACTGGACATGGATGCACACACCTCATCTGAGAAAAAGAAGTGAAACCGGACTTCTCTAGCTGAGCCTTAAGCTCCCACAGTTTCCGCTCAACCGCCTGCTTCTGTTCCACTAACAGCTTGACCTCAGCCAGGCCCTGGCCCTCCACCTCTGCAGGAGTCTGAGATAGCACACGTCCTCCATGCTGCTCGTAGCCCTGTGGTGTTGGAACAAAGAATGGGTCACTGGATGATCAGGTGTCCTCAGCATCTGATAGCAATTTACTTATACAATCATTGTCTACTTTACCAATAACATCTGTGCACACAAAGACCAGTCTATAGAGATGGGAATCACCAGGGATGATACAATATTATCACAATACCTAGATGCTGGTTCAATTTGTATTGCGATTCTGTACAGTAACTGTGATGTTTTTTTGTTTTTTTTTTATAAATGTTGCGATTGCAAATTAGATGTTTTTTTTTTCCAGATTTAATTCCAGTTATAAACAAGTTCAGCAAATAATTCGTCATTACACGCAGGACACTGCTTTCCAATGTGTAAATAGTTTAGTCACCAATGGTGACTAACTGGTGAAGAGTGTCCCCACCGGTAGGGTTATGAAGAAACTGCAACATTTTACCACACTGAATCCAAACATACTGTATATAAATAAAAAAATCATGAATTGTGTAAAAATTGGGTTTGAAGTCAATGTGACACAAAATAATTGCGATACGTGACTGAATCGATTTTTCTCCATCTCTATCACTTAATGTTTGTTTCATTGTATCTTTAAAGTCACAGAGATCACTTTTTCCCCATTTGATATTTAATGTAAATATTGTCTGAAGCTCTTGGACATGATGTTAAGAATAATCTCATTTAGTATATATGTACTCTCTATTCTGTAAATTATCTTCTTCTGAGTAATTAAAAAATTTTTATTGCATGAGAGAGCAGGTGTATTCCTAATAAAGTGGCCTATGAGAGCTGGTGAATCAGTCTGATAGGAAAACAAATTTATAAACAAAGTGACACAATAAACTTTATGGAGCAGAAATAAACTGTTGTTTTGTGACAGTGAGCAACAGTTTAATTTTCCATGATTATTTTCCAATAACAGCACATCCTGCAGTGTAATATATCCTATACTATAATATATCCTATATCACAGCAATCTCAAATTCAAAAGCTTTACATTGTGCTGACTTATAGAAATAAATATATTAATTCATTACAAGTAGCTTCGAAAAGAGTACAAATTAGTAAATTAGTAAATCTAACATTCGGTTTACTGTAAGATAAAGGGACAGACTTACTATATTGAAG
>JAQMYL010000020.1:687532-710379 GCA_030014365.1 Clarias pachynema
TCTCCACATCATTGCATTCAGTTTTTATTCACAATTTGTTAAGTGTCCCAACTTTTTTGGAATCCGGTTTGTATATATATTTATTTATTTATTTTTTATTATTATTTTTTTTTGCTATGCATTGAAAAAAAAGTTGAGACTAGTTTTGTACAGTAACATGCCAACAGATCACAGGGATCACCAACCTTTATAAGTCAGTGTGCCAAAATACATCATTCTGTATACATCTGCAGCTGGTGCTATTCTGATCATGTGCATGACCACTGCTATTTCATCACAGACAGCAAGTTAGAACAGGGAGTGATCATGAAATTCTGCGTGAAACTGGGCAAATCTGCCAGAGACATCAAGAGACGTTTGACACGATTTGACATGACAAATTAACGGCGATGATGCAATGAGTCGTCCGGGATGTTTTGAATAGCACACAAGCTTCTTGAGCGGAAGAACATCACTGGAAGATGACGGGAGAGGAAGACCTTCAATGAGCTCAATCTCCGAAAATTGTGTATGATGATCGTCGGAGTACAATCCACAACACTGCTGCCACTGTCGGTGTGTCATACAGTACAATCCAGGCAATTCTCATGCATGATTTGAACATGCTCCATGTTGATGCCAAGTTGGTCCCCAGACTGCTGACCCAGGGGCAGATGGAACATCGCGTCAAAGTCTGCCAAGAACTCCGTCAGCATGTTGTAGTCCTTCATGTCGAGGATCATTACCGGTGACAAAACTTGGGTGTATGGGTACGACCCTGAGATGAAGCAACAGTCTTCATGGTGGAAGAGCCCATCACCTTCCCGAAAAAAAAAAATGGCAAAAAAAATTTCACTGAGCATTTTGCCCTGAGGCTTCGTCCCCAGGGGCCAAACCATCAACAACAAATTCTACTGCCAGGTTTTAACGCATCTGAGGGAGGACATATGGCGAAAGCGACTATGTCCTGTGGACAATCTCAAAACGTTTGATACTCCCTTGTATCATCAGTCATAAGTCTTTAAGTTAATAAAAATAATTAATAGTTCCACAACCTCTAGTGAAAACTGGCTTGTGAGGAGAAGCCATAGAAATAAAACTCAAAACACTTTTACAGAGAGCAACAATCAGAAGTAAGTACTGTACTGATATACAGCTCAGTGCAAATAAATATGTGTGTGTGTGCAGTGTTCAGGTTCTACCTGCTTATTGAATAAAGCCTGTGCCGAGACTCTGCCGTGCTCCTCTTCCTCAGTACTCTCTGCAAAGTCACTAATCCTGTCTTCCTCCTCCTCTACATCTGAAGTGGAATCTGGAACATCATGACGCAGTTAACACTCACACACACACACACACACACACTAAATCACTTTACACAAGGTTATATAGAAACTGTTCTATCAGCATGGAAATACAATAATGAGATCCACACAGTCTGTTTAACACACTTACGGAACACCACACAGGCTACTGAAACACTGGCTAAAGTTAAATCTGTCATTACAGAGAGCTGTTTACAGACAGGAAGGAAACAGAAACAAGACAGTTCCTGCCAAGCGATCTCCAGTCCTGGTATTAAATATAAGAAGATCTAGACAAATACTGTTATGGTTTTAGTACTGTTAATATAAACATGCCAATATATGCACTGTAAAAAAAAAAAATTGCAGCTTTGAAGGTATGTTGAATTCAGTAATTTTGGTTTTCATATTTCCAGTGATTTTTTTTTATTTTTTACTTTATTATAAATCAATTATAGAATGAATATTCCCAATAGTGCACATTTTTATTCATTTCAAGCTACCTTCTTTTTCCAGATGATTTTACTTCTTTCTAGAAACATAGGATAAAAATAAGCAAAACTGTCTGCTAACATATGGAATTAGTAATAATGTCTAAAAATAGGTTTAATAATTATAAAAATAATTATAAAAAAATATCTAAAAGTATCATTAATATAAAGCTTATTGTATAAAGGGTAATATTAGACACATCTGCATATTTTGGATAAAGATAAGATTTTCATTTGCAGATTTGCAGGCAAATTTTTACTAATTTTACTTAATACTGGACTTGGGGACAACCGTGTTGATATATAAGTAAATGCAACTTATTTGTGTACAATTATAATAATAATTATTAGTAGTAATTGTTGTAGCAATAGTAGTATGGGCTAATGGGTTACAGGTGACTTGTAAACAAACACCGTTTCCAGTGTAGTTTTCTGGGATTATTGGTAGATTGTGCTTGTGACTGTGGACAAAGGAAAAGGGTACGCTATGTGGCCAAACGTTTGTGCACCCTGACCATCACATTCATATGTGAAATGTGACTTCCCCCAACTGTTGCCACAAATTTGGAAGTAAATAATTGTATAAAAAGTCTTTGTATAGTCTGGAGCAATATGGTTTCCTGTTCCAGCATGGTGATGCCCCTTTGCACAAATCTAGCTCCATGAGAACGTGCTATGAAAAGGTCTGAGTGGAAGAACTTGAGTCCTGCACAGAGCCCTGACTGACCTCAACACCACTAAACTCATTTGGGATGAACTGGAGTCTCTTTGACGTCTCAATATCAGTGTCTGAACTCACTAATGCTCTTCTACTGTAGCTGAATGAACCCAAATCCTCACAGCCATGCTTCTAAATCTAATGGAAAGCTTTCCCAGAAGAGTGCAACTAAGGCACATATGAGTGTTATGTCAAGTGTGCACAAACTTTTGGCTAGTTTGACTTTTTAGTGTATGTAGGGGAAAAAACAGTTCAGGGAAGGTTTTTTTTTTTTTTTTTTTTTTTAAAGATTTTGCACCTTTGGAACACTTATGATAAAGACAGATGCAGATATTTATTACAATGCCTATTAGCTCTAGCAGCTGAAACCACTCATAGGTGGTCAACTTTTCATCTGGTGGAGAAAAACGTACAAGTAAATGAAACATGGTTTTCTCAAAAAGTGAAAGATGAGCAGGTGTCCATAGACGTGAGAAAGGCACTGAGCAGGCAACCTTGTTTCTTTCATTTCTTCCAGTCTTTCCATTACAAAATCCATATCATAAAGCAGAACCACAAGGACTGAAAACATGATAATTCTATCTACTACAGAAACAAATTCCTTATTATGAAAATTTCTTCACCCTGAACATGACTGACACTCATTCATGTAACAACAGTTTGTTATTTTTGCATGCACAAGCTCACTCCACATTTAGGCTAAATCTGTCTAACACACACAAGTTTTAAAAGAATGTTATGATCAGCATTATACAGTATCTTGTGCCTAAGTTGCTAAAAATTCATCATATGAATCACGAAAGATTTTAACGTAATGGAATTTCTTTTTATAAATGACTTAAGTGTACCACAGTTTGTTCACACTGAAGCAGGTTACAATAATCTAAAATATAAAAAGCAGAGTACATTAATTCTAGACTTAAATTAAATAAATATATCATTTAAAAAATGACTGTATTGCACCATTAAGTAATACAGTAATAAAACTAAAAAAAAAAACAAACAAAAAAACAATAAAAAAAAAAACATTTAAATCAGCAAATTTTCAGTCTATCAAAGACGACACTGTGCAAAATTAGAATGTGCCACCATCTACATAAACACTTACACAACAACAGTTATTCAGGTTAGTGATGCACAGATCAAGGCAGCAGAACATACAACAACTCCAAAATGTAAGTATAGGAGATGGGATTAGAGCCCAAACAGGTGCGTGTCCTCATGCCCACCTCCTGTATCAGTGTGTGAACTGGCTGCATGCTCCGTCTCCATGGGCACCAGATGCTCAGGTTTACTCTGTTAAATACAGATGAACAAGCATACAGTGTACAATAAATATACAGTATATGTGGACTAATGAGACATTTATTAGCTACATCACTGGGGAAGTGTGAGCTCCAGTGTCCTGACCGGTTCCTAGGATTTTGCTGGGAGCTAAAGTAATAATGTATTACCAGATAATTTGCTAGTTAAGAGCATTAATCTACAAGAAACAAGAATATACATTTCTGTGTGTAACCACAGTACAGTTGTCTTTATCCTCTCCCAATGAAAACAAATCTAAATGTTTTTCTCTCAATTTGGGACATTTTCTGTCCACTAGCCTGATTTTTTCACCACTACAGTATATATTTTCTAATAATGACCTAAGCTGTAATCATGTTACATGTTACATTAACTGTGATTACGTAGGTAGTTACTTGAATAAAACCAAATCTTCTACAGTAATTTTGGACATAATGAGAAGATGACTTGTTCTCCTGGTTCCTCATGTTACCGCCCAGGGTTAATACTTTTCAATTCTAACTTTAACTCCTCTGGCTGCTTAGTGCTGTGTGTGTTGATGGAGAGGTGCTGGTTTGGATGTGTGCTGACCGTGTGTTTCAAAGAGTTCAGCTGTGAAGTCTGGGTCTGGAACTGCTCCTGGGTGTTTGCTAAAGCCAAGCGCAGGACAGACAGCTCCCTCTGGGCCTCTTTGTCTTTGGACAGCATCAGCCTGAGCTTCTCCTGGAGGAGCTGTGCATCTTCAAAAGGCTCTGTTACACTCGGTGATCTGTTTCCTGCAGACATCACCTGCCTGCGCAGCTCCTGCAGACGCGCCGTCTGCTCTGACATCACCTTACCCGCACGCTCTGCTGAATCCTGGGAAATGGAGTCAAAGTTTATGGAGGATCATCATGTAGCTCTACAATCTTAAGCTTAATCTTTCGGCATCTCTTCCTGTATCCGAATTTTTGTATGAACGGCCGGCGTTTCAGCTGACGTAAGTGAAATAAGGACAATCTGGTTTAGTGTCTTCTTCAGAGTAAATTCTTTTGAATTTTCATTTAATTACAGTACAATGCTTAAACAACTGCCTCTAACATGAGCTGAGGTTTGTGGTGTAGATCACCTTGATGCACTGCTCCCTGGTGCGGGCGGCGTTAAGCAGCTCCTGGATGTGTGTGTGGTGCTCCTGGGTCTGTTGGCCGTGCTCCGCGAGCAGCTCCTGAAAAAGACGCTCCTTAACTTGCAGCCGAGCTTTCAGTTTCTCTTCGACCTCGCTGGAGCTCAGGGGCAGCTTACTGAGGAGAGCAGCTGTTAACTCCTGTAGGAGAACCACACAATCACTACAAAGAGCTGAAAACACACAATTATTAGAAATGTTGCTTTTTCTGTTCATTCTGCTATTTGGAATATTATTTATCTCATAGATTAATTAATTTGCAATTTCATGCACACTTTTACAGCCAATTTATTCTGAATATGTTAACATATCGCAATATAATTTTAATGTTTTATGTTCAGTCTGTGAATCACATGTAGCCTTAAAGTTTTGGGCATTGCAATGTTCGATTTGATAGCACTTACATTTATTGGCTACTTGATTTGTCTCAAGTAGCTATATTTCTTAAAGGAATTATGAATCTTGAAAAAAAAAAACTTTTAGGAGAATTTAATAAACACTGAAATGCTGTGTACGTTCTCCTTGTCATGTTTAAAACAATAATATTTTATTTGAATATATTTATTTATATTTTAATATTTTTTTCCGCTGCTGATCTTATGTTCTACCTCCCCTTTCCAGCAGGTGGAGGTATTTCACCCACTGCACATAAACTCAAGAAAAATACTGCTGCTTTTAAATATTTTCATTCATTTGTATCATTTAACTTTTGCAGGTTTACCAAAACCATTTAAAAGTGTTAATCAAATCCGAATATTGAAAATGAACTGAACTGACCAACAAAACAGTGATTAAATTGCAGAATTGATTTAATCTCTCAATTCAAACTTAATCAATTCAAGGTCCTTCTATGAGGTGCACATTATGACCGGAATTCTCCATACAGAAGAGGTCTAGCCATCCATATACAATCACCAGCCACTTCATTAGGTACACCTGTTCAACTGCTCTTTAACACAAATATCTAATCAGCCACATGGCAGCAACTGAGAAAAGTAACTGTGAAAAACAGAAAATATCCAGTGAGGGCAGTTCTCTGGGAGAAAATGCCTTGTTGTTGCCAGAGGTCGAGCTGATAGAAAGGCAAAAGTAACTTCACTAACATCTCCTTACAACTGAACTATGCTGAAGCGCATCATTAAACGCACAACATGTCAAACCTTGAAGAAGATGTTCTACAGCAGCAGAAGAACACACCGGTGCTGCTCCTGTCAGCTAAAAACAGGACACTAAAGGTACAATTAACGTCATCCCACCAAAACTGGACAATAGAAGATTAGAAAAACGTTGCCTGGTCTGATGAGTCTCGATTTCTGCCACAGATGGTAGAGACGGATTTTGCCGTAAACAACATGAAACATGGATCCATCCTACCTTGAGTGGTTTAGGCTGCTGCTGTAAGGGTGTGGGGGTGTGGGGGAGATTTTCTTGCCATACTTTGGGCCCCTTAGTACCACTTGAGTATGGTTTATATGCCACAGCCTACCCGAGTATTGTTGATGACGTGTCTATCCCATATAATAATGTGACACACAGCTAAAATCATCTGAAACTGGTTTCTTACCCATGACATTGGCCTCCACAGTCACCAGATCTCAATCCAATAGAGCACCTTTGAGATACAGTGGAACGGGATATTATGGATACACAGCCGACAAATCTGTAGCAGCTGTGTGATATGGACCACAATCTCACAATCAGAAAAGGAATGTTTCCAGCAACTTGTGGAATTTAATGCCCAAAAATTTCTTAAGGTAAAAGAGGTCCAACCAAGTACTAGCAAGGTGTACCTCATGAAGTGGCAGGTTAGAGGATATGTATGCATTTGCATTGAGACCGAAATAAGTCCAGTCCTTACCTCGGCGTCTTTTGTACGTGTGTGTAGCGCTGTCTGGAGCTGGCTGATGAGTGTATCTCTCTCTCTCATGCTGCAGTTGTGTCTGTCCTCACACTCGCGCTGGACTCGCTGGCTCCCTCTCCAGGCTTCACTCACCTGCTCCAGCTCTATAGATTTACCCCGCAACAACACCTCCAAACTCTAACACATCACACACACACACATACATACATGTCATATATATATGACACTCGGACGACATGCTATACAGATAAATCAGTGTGCACGAGTGTGTAAGTGTGTGTTAATAATACCGTAATGGTCTCCTCGTTGTTAGAGAGGACACAGCGCAGTTTCTGCAGGTCTCTCTCTTTCTCCCGGAGGAGCAGCTGCAGCTTGCGGACCTCTGTCTCCTTCTGCTCCACACACACAAACCTCTCGTCTACGGCGCGCTTGAGGAACGAACACAACGATTACGTGATGAAAGTCATATCCAGAATCACAGCAAATTAATTGTTCATTTTTCCGACAATGCACAGACGTCTACCTCCAGGGCTCGGTCTCTTTCCTGAATGCGTAACTTGAGCTTGTGGACCAGGACATCTCTGCTTCCTCCTGCGTCTTTCTGTCCGTCCAGCAGCTCAGTGTAGTCCTGTGGATGATTTGTGGAATTAAGAAGTGTACCTCAGTCATTCCTAGTACAATACATAGACCGGAACATCACATCCATTCTAAGTCCTGCTTAACATGCTTCATTAACGCATGGCTGTGCGTTCGATGCTCACATATAGCAGTTGTTCTTTGTGCTGCAGCCTGGTCTTCATCTCCCTGATGGTTCTCTCTCTTTCCTCCACCTTGTCTCCCTTTCCCTCCTTCCACTTCTCCTCCATCTGCTCCAGGTCTGAGCGTGCTCTCTGCAGAGCAGCGAGCAGCTCCTATGGGTGACGGACAAATTCAATTCACATCTTTCTCTCTCATACACACACATACAAAGAGATGACTATGCTTTTTGGATCTCACTTGATTGTGTAACTCAGCTTCCCGGCGTTGATCCTGCACCCCCTGGAGATCATTAAGGAGGCGCTGGTTGGCTCGTGCCAGCTCATCCTCTCGTCTCTGGGCCTGGCGCTGGGCTCTCTGGACGCTCTGTAGCTCCAGCTGGGTTGAAAACAGTGAGGCTTGAAGCTCTAACAGCTCAGCCTGCAGGAGACTGGGTGCTGTAGTGGATGTCTACACACAGACATATGCTCTGGTTATATGAGTGTATACAAGAACTTATGAAAGTGTACAGGTGTGTATGAAAGAAGAGTGTCTCACCTGCAGCTGCTCATGCTGGTTCTGCTTCTTCAGCGAAATCAAAAGCCGCTTCTGCTCCTCTATGAGCTGCTGTAGGTCAGCAACCTGAGTCATCAAAAACACTCCTGTTAGAGAATTACACTGAAATCCACAGACTGATTTTCCCCATTGCTGATATGACTGTTAATGTGCAATAATCAAAAACAACCTTAAGTAATGGGTTCAACACAAGGATTTAATGTGTCTAAGAAAATCTGTTTTTTATTTATTTATTTATTTTAATATACATGCCTTCGATGCCACGTCCCTCTACCGGCATCACGGAATCCTGTAAGCCAGTGGTAGCACTTATCCAACATGGAGTCTTTTATTTCTGGAGAATTTGCTACTGTGGTTATTAGTGTTCCTCCTTGAACTTTGACAATTGTTCAAGTCAAACCGGGATTGTGATGAAATTTCTCATGACTGAAGGCGTAAATGTGATTGACATTTAAAAAGACTTCGAGCACAGTACAGTGATGAGTATGCATGGGGGCAGTGGAGCTCAATGTGTTACTGATCGGAAGGTTGACGGTTCGAGCCCCAGCTCTGCCAAGTTGCTGCTGTTGGGCCCTTGAGAAAGACCATTAACCCTGTCTGCTCCAGCGGCGCTGTATAATGGCCGACTCTGCGCTCTGACCCCAGCCTACTAACAAAGCTGGGATTTGCAGAGGATAACGAACTTCACTGTGCAGTAATATATACAGTAATTGTGACGAATAAATACTGAACTGAAACTAGAACCACCAGGGATCACGCGATACGATATTATCTCGATACCTAGGTGCGGATTTGATTTGTATTGTGATTCTGTACTACATATCATGATTTTAATTTTTTTTCTGATTTTGTTACAATTCTAAAAAAAACTTAACACAAATAATCGGCTCCTTCAACACAGGATGCTCTGCTGTCTTCCACTGTGTACAGGAGTAGAACCATTTTACCACCTCAAACACAAACATACATAAATCAATTATTTTTTTAAAATCGATTTTGGAGTCAGTGTGCTGATACATTTTGATACAAGAATAGCAATATGTATCTTTTTCGATCCCCCCCCTCCCCCCCACCTCTAGTGATGAGACACTTAGTAAAACCTTTGACTTGTGTAAAAGGACTGCAGCTTTCACACTTATGTATTCATGTCAGTGGTAATGCCTCCATCTGGTCCAGTTCAGAAGATAACATGAGAGACACAAACACACCTCGTTGTCCTTGGTGCTGAGAGAATCACTTAGAGTCTGGATAGTTCTCTCCTGTCCTTGTGCTCTCTCCTGGAAAGACATCAGCTCACACTCCATGACTCCAAGTCGCTGCTGCAGCTTCTGCAGCACACACACACACACACACACACACACACACACACACACACACACACACACACAGAAGAAATTAAGTACACAGAAATGAACTCTTTTTATCAGGAAAAGCTGACACTGCACATCCTGTACTTCCTGAGATACCACAGCACCATGGGAATAATCAAACTTTTCAAAAATCCACAGCCTTGTACTGAATTACAATAACAATAACTCAGCAACTCAATAACTGTATTATGTTGACAGTAACAAAGCATATGAACATGGTTAGTACCTTGTTGTTTGCTTCACTCTCCCTGATCTTAGTCTGGAGAGACTGGACCTGTAGCTGCGCCTTCTGCAGCTCTGTCACACACTGACCAGCTGCGTTTTCATACTGCACCAGCTGAACCTGCTGCTCCGAAATCAGCTTCTGATAAACACACAAACAATGGGGAAATTCCCTTTTTTATTCTGTGTACCTTTACCCACTATTCTGAGATGCATATCTTCGTAATGTATATTCATAATATACGAGCAGCATTCAAGTCAAACCGGGACATGTGATGAACTTTCTGGTGAATGAAGGCGTAAAAGCGATTGACATTTCAATAACAGTACGGTGATGAGAATCCTAGCTGCAGTAAAACATTTGAACGGTTTAAATGTATCAGACATGAAGTAGGCAGTTCGATCATGGCTCCGGCGAACTGAGAAAACTTTCTACTAGTGAAACACTGGGATATGTGTATTAGTGTAGCAGGAGATTATATGAGAAATAAAGGAAATTTTTATTCTTATAACTGTGTTGTGCATAATTCTGTGCAATCTAAAGTCCCGGTTTAAATAGAATGCCCCCCATATTTTTGTCATTATTATTAGTAGTATTATTAATATTATTAGTATTATAAAAGGACTAACTAAAAAGTACTATGATCGGTCAAAAAGTCATTATAATATTTCACTGAGCTGTCACTCTCTATGCCTTCCACAGGAAGTCTCTTTTTCCTAGATAGCACATTATTCGTTCAATCTATCTGTGTTTACTTTCACTCTCCGTCTCCAGCTGCATAAATCCATAAATTTAGCACAAAGTCTTTTGAAATACATCAAATTTTTTCTATATTTCAGACAGCAAAAAATGAAAGGTTATGTTTTCTCCTAAAGCAAGAAGAGTATATATATAACTGCCTGCTGTGGTGTTGCTGAATTAAAGCTGGCCTTGGATAGTCCAGTTTAGGGCCAGAGACCCAGATGGACATCAGAGCTGGAATGACTAACACAGTGTTAAGACACTGAACACTTGTGCCTGTTTCTACTAATACCAGGGTTGTTACTATGGTAAAAATTATACGCTCTAACACTCAAACACTTCTGGTGTATGCGTGTTCATATATGTCTGCATATAAGCCTGCATTTAATGACAGGAACAAAGGAAAACCCCTCTGAGGACTGGCTGGCAGTCGTAAGCGGTGTTGCCTACAACAATAGTTGTCATGGCAGTGGGTGTGTTGCTCAGAGAATGCTGAGTGGTCAAAAGCATTACAAAATATAGACATGAGGTTTCTCCTCTTAGACACGTAAATGTCTAAACACGGCACAGAAACTTTTCTGTTCTATTATTTCCTTCTCAATCAAGCAGATATGACGTGGTACCTCCTGGAAGCTCAGAGGCCCACATGGGACATAATCGTCCATCCAAAGTGCCTCGATCTCAGCCAGGTCTAGCTGCAGTTCCTGCTGGATGCTGAGATGAACCATGTCAGCAGGCTGGAGAGAGAGAGAACAGTCCAGTGCTGTGTGAGCCATCTGGTGCGCAGCTACAGGCTTGACCGGTACAGGTAGTCGGCTGCCTCGGAAAACCTGGACTGGACGAAGCTGAAAGCTTTTAACCAGGCTGAGTGCCAGCTCTACTCCTGTTTTGGGGCTCTGCTCTGTACTGGACCTCTGTGCCATGACCTTTTCCTCTTCCATCTGTCCCACTAAGAGGTCTGGATGGGCTAATGTGCAGGGCTGACCGACATCACCTGTGGCGTCCCCTGATGGGTCATCTCTGGCATCACCTGGGGCGTCCCCTGAGAGGTCACCTGGGGCATCACCTGGGGCGTCCATTGACTCAATAGATGTCGCCGGACTGAGACTGACGTTTTCATTCTCTGCAGTTTCCACTGTTTGACTGATCTCGGTAAGACTTGATGACTGAGCGGCTGGCTCGCAAGGTTCTGATTCTGTGCATGTTTCTTCTGTGCTGGTCAGATTGCTAGCAGAGTAGCGGGTTGAGGGTCCACATGAGGTGCTTCTTCCCACCTTTCTGGGCACTTTGCAGATGGCTTCGTAGTCAGAGTCAGTCACTCGCAGTGTTGTGCATCCCCTGCACTTCCTGGAGCGCAGTTGTGCACCAGCATCAGATTCAGTATGGCACTGGTGGTGGTGTTGGTGATGGTGGTGGTGTGCAGTTTGTTGATCTGTTGTGCGTCCCTGAGAATCATGCTCAGCCCAGCACTCGTACACAGAGTATGTCAGGTCTTCTTCTAACAGAGAGCTGTACTTGGCATCAGGCAAGGCCGGCGTGTCTACAAGTGAAGTCTCGGCTGTGGTTTTCGGCGTTTCACAATCAGTTTCTTCAGGATTGTTTTTGCGGTAAAGCCCTCCTATGCACTGTCGAAGCCGCTCTTTCTCCAGCAGGAGTTTTTGCATGCGCTCGATGGACAGAGCCTCGACCCGGGCTATAACCGTGTCGAAGCGGTACATGCGGTCCAGCATGAAGGCGCACTTACTGCAGGCAAACTCTCTGCGCCCATCCCGGGCCACCTGCCTGCCCAGTGCGTGCATCAGCAACACCTGCAGGCTCAGCTTGGACGCAGGGTTGAAGATCCATCTCCGCTGGTTCCCGTAGAGCTCCCGTGCACAGATACGGCACAAATCTTTGGTTTTGGAGTCGAGCATTATAACTCCTGGTAGGATCCTCCCTATGGCTATATTAAACTAATTAAGCTCATAATGTGTCTATACAATAAAATTTTTTTTTTTTTTTAAACACTTCAGTTCAATGTAATAATTCCTCTCTAAACTTGTGTATGAACAACGACACGTAAATATCAAATATTTTCTTGATGTCATCCATGATTATATAAATCTCAGCTGTTGTCTTCTCACCACACCTTTATATTCAGAGAGCAAGCTCATCAACATGCCAAGTTCTCCTCCATACACAAGCCAAAATATATCATCTCTCAAAACCCCAGCAGGAATAGCACCAGAAGTCTTCCATGAAGAGGTCTCTTTATAATTCTTTATGCTCCAGCTTCAGACCTGAACAGTAACACAGCCTCCTCGCTCTTGATCCTCCTCTCTGATGTGGCAGTGCCGGAGAGAGGCGGCCTGTACCATCTCACACGAGGCGAGGGGGGGGGGGGAGATTCCTTTTGATTTTTTTTTTAAAACTAATATAAACGTTTCTTTTAAAATAGTTGTTATCATGTACATTTAACACGCTTAAATATTGTATATTACCAGGTTCATTCCTTCAAAGCGCTGTTTAAAACCAATGTGTGTGTATTTGATGTGTGTGATTTCCCCCTCTATGTGGAATGGACCGCGCCGAATCCGCTAGCCGAAGCTCACTAACATCCAAACAGCTCAGTGCTTAAAACCATCCTCATGACTTTTCGTTTTAACAGTTTTTACCAAATTATTTGCTGTAAAAAAAAAAATAAATAAAAAAATCATTTTCAATAGTTAAAGTTTGAACATATTTCATTTTGAGCACGCGCTTTCTTGGTTTATTTTCTCCTAACAGAGAAGTGAAAGTGCTGCCTGTCATGCCTTGTGATATCACGTGGTACACAGACATACTGTAGGCTTAGTGGATTCCCTGCGCGCGCGCGCGCGCGCACACACACACACACACACACACACTTGAGCTCAGGAAGAGCTTTACAGCCGTGGCCAAAACCTGTTGTCATGACACAGGACTGATGGTAGAGCTCTCCTTTTCTTCTCAGGACAAGCATTTTTTCCCCCCTGGATGCCTCAAACAACCGGAAAGGGGATTCATCAGAGGAAACGACTTTACCCCAGTCCTCAGCAGTCCAATCCCTGTACATTTTTGTAGAATATCAGTCTGTCCCTGATGTTTTTTTTTCTGGAGAGAAGTGGCTTCTTTGTTGCCCTTCTTGAAATCTTTGATGGTGAGCGCTAGGCGTCAGTCCTGTGTACACAGTCATGAATAAAAAATGGTACAAAAAAAATCATAAACTATCAAGAACAGTTTGGTGATGAACAATGCCTTTTTCAGCATGATTGAGCTCCTTGCCAGGAGGCAAAAGTGATAGCTAAGTGGCTCGAGAAACAAAACATGGAAATTGCCCAGACCTTAATCCCATAGAGAACTTGTGGTCAATCCTCAGGAGGTGGGTGAACAAAAAACCCTACAAATTCTGACCAAGCATTGATCATGCAAGCTACCATCAGTCATGAAGTTGATAGACAGCATGCCAGGGCGAATTGCAAAGGTCTTGAAAAAGAAGGGTCAAGACTGCAAATATTGGCTCTTTACGTAAACTTAATGTAACTACTGTACAATAACTGCCAATAAAAGCCTTTGACACTTGAGATGCTTGTAATTTTACTTCAGTATACCATAGTAACATCTGACAAAAGATCTAAAAACACTGAAGCAGCAGACTTTGTAAGAATTGATATTCTTTCATGTGTCATTCTCAGGACCTTTGGCCACAGCTGTAGATCAGCTGCTTAGTTCATTAATTAATTTTCTATAACCTATGCAAGGGAAATCATGGCACAAGGCAGGGTACACACTGGATGGGGTGCAGAAGCATTACATGGCACAAACACACACCCTCACTACACTACTGGTAATTTGTAAACACCAGTCAGTGTCTCTGGGAGAAAACCCACAAAGCACAGAGAGATGCAAACAGATCAGGACTCACAGACAGGAAATGAGATTTGAACCCTTAACCCTGGGGCATAATCCTGGGGCTCTGAGTGCGAAACTCGGAGCCACTTAATCATTCTATCCAACCATTCATCCACCTCGAAAGCTCTGAAGTCCAACTAGGGACTGTGGAGGCCAGTGGGGACCATTCTATTTATTTATTTATTTATTTATTTATTTATTATTTTATGACCGTCTACATTAATATGCACATTCACACACTAAGCATATGCATGTCATTGGACTGTAGGATGAAACCCACTAAGAACGGGGAGTACATGCAAACATTCCTGGCCTGGACCTGGGGGTGCAACATCAAACCTGGACCTTGGGTGTGCGAGGCGTCAGTGCTAACCACTATGCCACCCCTGAAACATTCAGATGAATAAATCATATTTTCATTCATCTTTAGTGACCTCTTCATCCTGGACAGGGTCATGATGGAGTCGAGATGTACTGAATACATGGTCACAAGACAGGAAATGGTTTTGAGATGGAAAAAGGGACTGGTTCATTCAGGGAAATGTTGGTTGGTTGATTGATTGACTGATTAATTTATTCATTCATTCACCGCTTATCCTGTACAAGATCGTCTGGGACCTGGAGCCTATTCCAGGAGACTTTGGGCCTGAGGCGGGGTACACCCTGGACATCCATTGCTGGATACACATGCAATGGGCTGTTGCAGATCAATGCAGATCAATTCCTGCTCTCTGTTTCACCCAAATGAGGATGTGTTCCCTGTTGAGTCTGGTTCCTCTCAAGGTTTCTTCCTATTGCCATCTCAGGGAGTTTTTCCATGCCACTGTCGCCCTCGGCTTGCTCATCAGGGACTATCTGACCATTTTGATTCATACACATTCACATTCCTTACAAATTAAAATAATTCTTTTGATTGTGTAAAGCTGCTTTGCGACAATGACAATTGTTAAAAGAGCTATACAAATAAAACTGAATTGAATTGAATTGAATTGAAATTGAATGGGCAATTCAGGAACAACAATTAGCCTAATCTGCATGTCTTTGGATGAGGAAACCTGATTACCTGGAGGTAACCCACCAAGCATGGGGAGAACATGCTCCCTGCACACAGACCTAAGGCGGGAATCGAACCCGACCCTGGAGGTACAAGGCACCATGCCACCCAGGAAAATGTTCCTGTCAGTGAAATCATTGTTACAGACCAGAAGACTAAATTTAACCATGACTTTTCTATCATTTAAATCTGTCTAAACTGGGAGAATGAGTGCAAATCATGCTTTTGTCATTACACAAATGACTTCACCAACAGCACTGAGACTTTCGCTTACGCACAGCACACAAATACACGTCTGACAACCCGAACGCATTGCCATATCAATCATATTAACCACTAAATAAAAAGAGATGTCGTTTGTATTTGGGGAACGTTTGGACATTTAGGAGGTTTGTTTGGTGTCACTATGTGAATTTATCACTTAGAGTGCCTCTGGGTATTAGACAAAAGAGACAGGACGCCATAACAGAGCTCCCCCATAAACATGCCCTAATCAAAAAACTATTTATCCTAATCAGCAAATATGCATCAGTGCCTTTTTTTTTTTAACTAACATGATCTCAATGTTTATTGCTTCACTGGACAGAAATAGCAAAGAGTCAGAGAAAGCCACTGGCCGTTTCAGCCGCCTACCGTTTCTTCTAACAGGCCCAAATTAAGAAGGCCGAGCGAGTGACCACAGTGTTTGAAAAGCAATAAAAAATTGCCGACTAATTATTACAAATGGCTCTCACAGGTCACATAAATATTTAATATGAATGCTGCATCAGTCTGGATAAATGATCGCTTTTACACTGGCTCTCTGTGTGGAAAATGATTTAGTTTATGGAAGGAATTTATTTATTTATGAAATTTTTTTTTAAGATGGCATAATTCTCTGCACACATGTTAAAATGGCATTGCATACAACCGATCCCATGCTTCACAAAAACCCCAAAATACAACAAAACAAAGATTTGAATAAACACTGATTGGACAAATCTGAAGGATTTCCTGTGTGTGTGTGTGTGTCTGTTCCAAAATCTGCTGCATCATAAATCAATCACCTGTTTTTATCGTCCACTAGATGTCACTCTCTCACCGTCCATTAACAACCTATTCATCTATCTCAATAATAATCATAATAATAATAATAATAATAATAATAATAATACACAACACGATCATAAAGGGGAAATGTTTCCAGAGAAAATCATTATACTTTCAATTGAGTGAACAGACAGACAGACAGACAGATAGATAGATAGATAGATAGATAGACAGATAGATAGATAGATAGATAGATAGATAGATAGATGCCAGTTCTGACCTGCATTTCAATTTGCTTGAGATTTTCCCCAAACTCCAGTTCTTCCTCAAGGCTCTGTTAAAAGATTTGTGATGTTGTGTTTATTGATTTAAATAAGAGGAATAAAGCATCCTGGCAGATAACTGAACTGTATAGACATACTGTATTATTGTGTATGTATTTTATATTGACTCATAAGAGAAACTGGAAAACTAACACTGTTAATATTCATAGATCATCTGTGGAAAAAATACATTGCAGTTGGGTTGTGTATGCCATGGCGCTTACTGACCTACATACAGTGGCATGCACGTGTGTGTGTGTGTGTGTATGTGTGTCTGTTTATAAATACATTCAGATATCTGAGCCATTGCAGCCATTTGACGAAAGAACGATGTTGTGCACTGGCCTGGAGTCACTCTGATTAAACTAGACTGCATTTTATTATTTTTTTCACTCATTTAATGTTGTGTTCATACTTGATATTGTGCAAAGGACATGAAAGATGATGTGTAATTTTTCAAATGTGAAAAACTAAATTTGAATGACTTCTTATTGGAAAGCCACTGCTGGCAAAAAACAACACAAAGCCTCAATTTATATTTGCCAAAGAACATGTTGATTACCCCCAAGAAATTTGGGCAAATATTTTTTCGATTGAAGGGACTAAATTTGAACATTTTGGAAGATGGGCATCCTGTTACATCTGGGGTGAAACTAACACAGCATTTCATAAAAAGAACATAATACCAACAGTCAAACATGGTAGTGGTATGGTGATTGTCTGGGGCTACTTTACAGCTTCAGGACCTAGATAACTTGCCATAAAAGAAAAGAAATTATATTTTAAAAAAAATTAATAAATGAATGTTTTGGAGTGACCTAGTGAAAACCTGGACTCAAATCTAATTGAGATGACCTTAAACAGGCCGTTCATGATCAATTAATATTCTTACTTTTAATTGCTTATGTAGCACTTCGATATTTGTCCACAAATATAAAGTGCTTTATAAATAAAATGCATTATTATTATTATTATCATTATCCTTATTATTATTATTATTATTATTATTATTATTAAAACCCATTCAATGTTGCTGAATTGAAACAATTCTGCAAAGAAGAGTGGGCCAAAATACCTCCACAGTGATGTGAAAGACTCATTGCCATTTATCAATGTTTATCTTGATTGTAATTGTTGATGCCAAGGGCAGCACAACCAGTTATTAGTTTTACGGCCAATTACTTTTTCACACAGGGCCAGGCACGTTTAAGCATTATCATTTAAAAACTGCATTTTGTATTTACTTGGATTTTCTTTGTGTGATATTAACATTTATTTGATGATCCGCATCATGTGAGTGACAAATATGCACAAATATGCACTGTATATGATATCATGCAGATTCAGAGTAAGAATTTAGTTACTGTTCACACCAAACATCAGAACAGAAATTGTTATACCAGAGACAGTGATTGCTAACACACAGGGTGGTGTGAAAAACAAAAAACATCAGAAACGAGAGTTCGACAGGCAGCAAAACCTTCTGGTAAGTCCTGGACAATGTGATGGTTTTATTTTTCCCAAATCTTTATCTGTTTGTTGTGAACATTAACTAACTAGATAACTGTATTAAACTGAAGATGTACTGGTGTTGTAAAGTGTGAATGCAACACACTGAGGGACATCAGTCAATAATAATAATAATAATAATAATAATAATAATGTGTTGAAAAATCCAATGATGCATTGTGGGTGTACTGTACCCTCTCAGCACGTTCTACTCAGCATACCTTCACATTATTTTCTTTCTGCTGAAGCAACTTGCTTAAGACCTGCAGTTCTTCCTCCAGCTGAGATGCTTTGTGAGTAAGCGAATTCCTCTCTTCATGCAGAGATCTTACTTCCTCTTCTTTACTCACCAGGGCCCCAGTTAATGTCTGAATCCTCCTGAGAGCACACATTTACAGATTTACAGATTACATATGTGGCCAGTAAACCAACACAAGATCTTCCTTCACACGTCTTCCATCTTCCTTCCTTGCTCACCTCTCTTTTTCAGCCAGTGTCTCCTGTGTCTCTTTAGCCTCCATCGTCATCATCCTGTCCTCCAGGTCTGCACAGCGCTGGGACTCAGATGCAGCCAGGAAAGACATTTTTTCAGCTTCACTCCGTGCAAGTTTGGATTCCTGAAAACCAGATCAGAAAACCAGTCTATACTTTAATATTTCTGTAACTTTAATGCACTTTATTAAAAGAGGAGACAATGACAGATTTTTTAATATTTCCTAAAATATTATATCGAATAGAGACCAGATTGAGGAACAGGTTATTAAAAACCTGCTGTTTG
The DNA here is from genome assembly GCA_030014365.1 of Clarias pachynema. Classification (NCBI taxonomy): domain Eukaryota; kingdom Metazoa; phylum Chordata; class Actinopteri; order Siluriformes; family Clariidae; genus Clarias; species Clarias pachynema. The sequence goes on from JAQMYL010000020.1 coordinate 706,576, forward strand.
AGATAAGCCATGTGGAACTGCAAATGCGACTTTTTATGGCTTTCTTTCAACAACAGCTTTCTTCATGCTACTCTTCCATAAAGTCCAGATTTGTGCACGACTAATTGTTGTGCTGTGAACAGATTCTCCCACCTGAGCTGTGGATCTCTGCAGCTCCTCCAGAGTTACCATTGGCCTCTTGGCTGCTTCTCTGATTAATGCTCTCCTTGCCCGGCCTGTCAGTTTAGGTGGACGGCCCTGTCTTGGTAGGTTTGCAGCTTCCATACTCTTTCCATTTTCAGATTATGGATTTTACAGAGATCCCTGAGATGTTCAAAGCTTGGGATTTGTTTAATAACCTAATCCTGCTTTAAACTTCTCCACAATTTTGTCACTGAACTGTCTGGTGTGTTCCTTGGGCTTCATGATGCTGTTTGTTCACTAATGTTTTCTGACAAACCTTCACATAACAGCTTTACTTATCTCTCTCATGGTCTATGGGGAGAACATACAAACTGACCCGGAATCAAACCCAGACCCTTGAGGTGCAAGGTGACAGTGCTAACCACTACGTCACCATGCTGCTAGCTGAATTTATATTAAGATTAAATTACACACAGGTGGATTTTATTAAGTGACTTCTGAAGGCAATTGGTTTCACTGGATTTTAGTTAGGGGTATCCAATTTTTATTTGTAAAACATTTTACAAAGCCATTTATCATTTTCCTTCCACTTCACAATTATATGCCACATGTTGCTCTATTACATAAAATTCCAATAAAATACATTACATTTGTGGTTGTAACGTGACAAAATATGGAAAAGTTCAAGGGGTATGAATACTTTTGCAATACACTGTAACATAGACTAAATTGACCAAATGGAAGACATTTTGGAAGACATTTCCCTGACAATTCTAGGGTTAAAACCAAATGTGACACATGTCACAGTGATATTTTCTTAATGTGTTTTTTATCAATTTGTTCAAGAAATGCAGTCAAAACAGGTTAAATATAAAACATTAATGAGACATTAATAAATCATTAAAATAGTCAATGGGATAAAAAATTAATTTAAAAAATAGCTAGTTCCATCACATGTGATAATTGGGCACACCACCATTTTGGAATTGATGTCATGAGTACGCAAATTCACAGACTCACATGACATCACATGACTGCACCAGGATGTTAGTTAGATTAGACTTTATGAGTTAAAGTCAAGGATAAAGCTGAATAAGGAACTCTCTACAACATTTAAAGGATATGTGCCACCTGTGCCACCATGGGTCCTTATAGGCTAAAATATGAGTAATATGGGTTATATGGAAATATGGGTAATATGGAAAATATGGTACAGGCTTAATTGTTATAATGTGTGCACGTGCACATGTGTGTGAATACCTCTTGCAACTGCTGGATCTTGTTCTCCAGGACTTCCTGTATGTGGGAGATCTCCTGCTGCTTCTCCACACAGTGACGCTGTACATCAGCTCCATTCTGATTAGTCTCTGTCGTACTTTCAGGAGAAAAAATTATATTAACTTTTATGAAGCATCGGTATGAAAAAAAATGTGTGGCTTTGTATTAAACTCTGGAAAACGCATTAAACTCATGAACGTGAAAAATTGCCAGTTTGGCAGTTATGTATTCCTGCCTTGTAATTGTTTAATACATTGTTATCTAATTGTTGACTTTTATAATCAGATATTTAAGACCTTCTATAAATTTTCTCGTTCATGCTGAACATAAGCGTATAATATCATGTCTTGCCAAGGACTTCATTCCTCATGGCTCCAACAGACTGAGTCTGTCTAGCTGGGTGTAAAGAAAGAAGTGTTTTGCAAACTGACCTGGACTATAGGTGAAAAGATGAGATCAGAGCTGAAGTTTAGTTCACATGTATAGGTTAAACAAAGAAGGTCATTAAGAAGTGATCAAGTCCCTATAACCTATTTGTACAGGCAAATAATTTCCTAAAAACCTGATCATTTGGGGTCTGCCAACTTATGAGCATATGGGCTGTGTGCTTACACACTAGACAAGGTCAGTTTTCCATACTGTTGTGTGTCTCCACATAGTGACTGTTGAATTGTGCGGACACTTCCACTTCACTGCAGAGGTGTCTGATAAAAGTCTGGAAGTTATTCCGTGGCCTTTATGTATTAGATTATTAGCAATGTTGTGACTGAAATGTCTGTGTAAAGCAGAAATTCACTTGGAGAGAGATACAGAATCCTGCGATCTGAGATGAGCTGCTGGTTTCTGTAGCGAATTACAGTTTGCTGTTTCAATCATGTTTTCCTAATTTTTGTGTCTTTGCTTAGTGTACAGTCTAGGTAGCCTCAAGGGTCTATATATACTTGAGGTTGTGAGGTAATACTGATCAGGCTACATCACACATTTATAACTGCAGGAATATTTTAAGTAGTACAAAAAGCATTATCATTAATAAAGAAATGTAATGCATTCATATTCATTAGTTCATTTCATTCATATAGATGAAGGGTGTCAAAGTCAAACAAGGACAGACATTTCTGGTGAATGAAGCCATAAACCCGATTAACATTTTCAGAAGACTTCAAGCACAATGCGATCATAAAACTCTTAGCCACGGTAAAATGTTTGGATGGTGCAAATCTTTTAAAGAAGACCATACGTCCGTGAATCCAGGCTGAGGCTGCCTGGAGCCCACAAATGGAACGCCTGATCCTAGAAAATCGACTTGTCCCCAACATGCAGAAGAGATGCATCTGTAGGTGGGAACTGTCATTCCACATCACCTCTTGCACGTTGGCTGAGAGTTATTGTCACGTCCCCCGTACAGTCCTGACCTCGCTCCAAAACATTTCCACATGTTTGAGCCATTAAAGGAGTTCCTGGGAGGCCAGCGTTTCAGGTGTGAAGCAGGCAGTCTGATCATAGATCATCTGATCTACCTTGTGCATTATTGTAACAGGGGATTTTTTAGAGAAAGAAAAGGAGTTTTTACTCTCATAACTGTTATTAACTTAAGCAAAGAATAAGCGATGCAGAAGCCATTTCTGTTTTCTTCAAAAGCTTTAGTATATTTTATTTTAAGGAAGATTCATAATTATTAGTAAGTTGTGCGTAAATATGTTTTTAAAAGCACAAAAATAACTGTATATTATATGCATTATATTATATTATATTATATTATATTATATTATATTATATTATATTATATCAGTATATTGGCGCGAGCACAGGAATATAAAGTGAACCTTTCATGTGTGCTGTTGCTGGCATGATTTGAGTCATGCTGTTATTGAAAAGTCATCAACACTTTCAACTTGTTTAATTGTTTTGTTGTACTGTACTGCAGGAAGTGTGCTAGTACTACAGTATACAGTACCTTTACTGCATATCATACAGTATATACACTACCACTCAAAAGGTCCAATTTCATGGTCCTTCCTGATTTTTATCTACTGAACAATGTTGAAGGCGTCCAAAACATGCACTAATCTCCTTTGAACAGTTGATATTTAGATGTGTCTGCTACTTATGCTTTGTAAAGGCTTTAATTTGAGGTGATATTAATAGGTGATTTCTGAGGCTGGTGACTCTAAATGAACTTCTCTGCAGCAGAGGTAGGTTTTGGTCTTGCCTTCCTGGGACGGACTTCATGAGAGCCAGTGTCATCATGGTGCTTGATGTGTTTTGCAAATGCACTTGACAATACTGTTCTTGCAAGAACTATTCCAGGACAGCTGACTTTTGTGTCTTACAGTTTTTGCCCGTTGCTTGAACACTATAGACACATGCTTAAACCAAAGTAACGTAACTTGAAGTTGTTGTTAC
>JAQMYL010000020.1:738222-752692 GCA_030014365.1 Clarias pachynema
GTTTCTGGTGTCCTTTGACAGCTCTTTGGTCTTGGTCATAGTGGAGTTTGGAGTGTGACTGTTTGAGGTTGTGGACAAACAGATGCCATTAATACAGGTAATGAGTGGAGGACAGAGGAGCCTCTTAAAGAAGAAGTAACAGGTCTGTGAGAGCCAGAAATCTTGCTTGTGTGTAGGTGACCAAATGCTTATTTTCCACCATAGTTTGCAAATAAATTATTTAATAATCCTACAGTGTGATTTTCTGGATTTTTTTTTTATTCTGTCTCTCATAGTTGAGATATACCTATGATGAAAATTACAGGCCTCTTTCATCTTTTCAAGTGGGAGAACTTGCCCAATTGGTGGCTGACTAAATACTTTTTGCGCCACTGTATATGCATGTGAGGTGCTCAAATCAGCACTCATTTCTGCACAACTCTTATGAATCACACCTATCACTTCCCTGTAAATTTTCCTGCCCCAGTGTGTTGCAAAAGAGAATGCCACGAAGGAGATGAGTCACTTAACGTTTCCTTTGTGTCTTCATGTCACATGCCTCAAGGACTACTAACATATTTTTCTTTTTCTTGAAGGGCTATATACAGTGTATGGCTCAGAACTGAATTTACCAGAACTGTGTTAAAGTACTGTAGGCTCTGGTACAAGCATCCAGTACTCATAGTTGAAAATTGCTTCTTCAGACCCAAACACTCTACCAGCCGACTCTTTTTTAAACTTCAGTAAGATGTCTCATCTCTTCCTTTTAATTATGTCATCGTCAGAGGCTTCATGCTTATCAGATAAGTGTGTGCTGAGACAATACACTAAAAGTGACCAGATGGTGAGAAAATGACTCCATTTGCCATTATTGTCAGCATCAATAAACTATAGAGCTTCAGTGTTAATTTACACAATCCATATCAGAGGTCTAAAAGCTAGAGAGGATCTCTTCAAAGCACATTAACATCGCTGGAATGAAAACAGGAACAAGAACAGATGGCGTCCCATCAACAGCTGTCAGACTGGGTCGTTGTCTCAGCATGTCTGCTGATCCACCCTCTCAGGTGTGAGTCAGCGTTGGTGTGTGTGAGTGTCAGAATAACCGCTGTATGGTTATTTCATCATTATTTCTTCTTAGACAAAATAAAATAGTCAGGAATCATAATTTCAAGTCACTACAGCAAGTTAGAACACCTGCTTGGAGTAAACCTGAATTAAAACTGAATACACTGCCTTGAAAAGCAATACTGAAAATGCTAAACTTTATTCCATAAAACACTGAAATGGCAAAACTCACAGATGATTGTCATTACTGTCTGCGCACTGAGCAAACATGCCTTTATCTCTCATAGCAAACACTTTAGCAAGTGATTTCAGAGTTCAGGGTGAGTGCATAAAAATGAAGTAGAGCCTTTTTTCTGCATAAGGTTAAGGCAACATCTGTATTCAAATTCATTACAAAGACAAAGTCTAAAAAATTTCCACCAATTACTTCCCACAAAAAGCAATGACAAACCAACACTACAGCAATCAACAGCAATCTCTCTCTCTCTCTCTCTTTTGTTTCAAGTCATGTTCAGAGTTCTGACAGTAAACGTCTCACCTGCCCCGGTAGAGAAAGCCACTCATCTTTCACTGGATCCAAACCACATGTGTGAAGAAAGTACAGACGAGAACAAGCTCCAGCTAGAAACTCCTTTAGAGAAAATTGCCTCCGCTCTGATCTCGGGCCAGTCCTTTAGACGAGAACTTTTTATTCCAGTACTCACTAACCTTGCAGCCTGGGAGACTACACAAACACACACGTATACACAAACACGTGTATGTGTGTGTGTGTGTGCAGTCTCCCTTTCTCACAGGTCAGTCGAGCAGAGATGGTCAACTGACGTGGCAGATTCAGACCCAATGGCAGCTACAGTCCTGGCAAACTTCGCTCTCACACATCCATACACGTGCTGAGGGGTAAACAACAGTGAGGCGAAGCCACACACTCTCACACACACATGCTCACAGTGTGCCTGGCTCACTCTGAAAGCCTGATCTGTTCTAGCATGTCTCAATATACAGGATTCTCTCTGTTTAGGTACGAGTGCAACCCATAAAGGGCCTTACTGCTCAGGCACGAGAGTCAGCCGCTTGACTATTCGCCCCTGGCCGTGTGTACTCTGGGTGGAGGAACGAGAGGGAGGAGAGACACAGGTTCAGACAGGCTTGTAACAGATAAAACAGATTATTCTCCTGTCTCTGATGAGGATTCCTTTCAGTGCTCTTTTCCAGTTATGGATAAGAAGCCGTAGAGGCCCGAGCTGAAGATGCACGAACAAAGAATTTTAGGTTGAAGGCAGTGAGGAAATATGTCTATAAATAACACACAATCTTCCACACTGAAAAAAATAGGAAGTGAATATGTCTTGTATCTCATATTTCCTATTACATGTACCGCAAACTAAATATAAGATCATTACAACTACTACTACTTAGATCATTAAAATCTGTGATGGTCATTCAAGTCATACTGAGTCTTTTGATTGTGCAGGATAACAGAACATAATTATGAGAGAAAAAAATTCCATTTACTTCTCTATATAACCCCCTGTTACACTAACACACTTCTCCCAGCATTTCACTAGTGCTTAGATACCATCAAAGTAGAAAGATTTCTCAGTACACCAGAATAATTGTGTGTACAGGTCGACAGAGTTGTCTTTTCCACAAGCTGGTGACAAGTTATACATCGATTTTCAAGGATCAAACATTCAACTCACTGAATGTTCACAGGAATAATTGATTCCTGACTCTGATTAACTTTTCCTTGCTTCCCGGTAAATTAATCTGAGCAACTGTATAACCAAGAGCAATTTCTCTCTGGGATTAATAAAGTTCTTTGAATCTTGAATCTTGAATCATCATTCACGGATGCTGTTTGTCCTGTTCACACTTTATCCTGTTCACACTCCTCACATTTTGCACTCCATTGCATTCTTTTTGTACATTTTAAAAATTCCATTATAATCATATTTGTATAATAAGAGTGATATTTGCGTTTTTCTTTGTATTTTGTAATAATGTTATGTGCTAGTAATTTATATTGCACACATGAAAACTCAACATGATTTCTACACTAAGCAGGAGCCGAGGTTCATTCCAGCACTAAGCGAACAAATACCTTCACACTCGTCATGTTCTCAGCATGCCAGTGTTACATAACCGTACAAATATCAGTCTTTAAAAAAACAACTACCTGCCCCCTCTCTCTCATCTTCATCCATATCATTTAAATGTCATAGTAAACTGACTTTAGCCACCACCCCATGACGGCCTGCTGTGTGTTTAATGCTGTAATTGCAAGCAGTTTGAAGTTGGCCTGTGAAATCTCACACTTCTCAACTCCAGAGAACAGAGGTGTGTCCTCAGATCCACTATAATGCACCAAAGTGTTTAAAGTGTTTCTCTCTCTTCCTACATTATAAACTTTGAGAATCATGTACCCATTTGCACAGATCTAGGATAAATTATGTGGAATAAAGCGGAAGTGCTTTGCGGAACAAAAACTTAAAAAAGAAAAAAGAAAAAAGAAATTTAAGGCAGTGTACACGTGTGCATGTGAAATCCAGGAGCTACAGTGCCCCTGTAATTACCAAGACGTCTGTACTGTGCAGCCAAACGTCCATCGAGTCACAGTGTTTAAACAGCTGTGGCATGTTTTACAGATAGAAAATCTTGAGCCAAATGAAGACGTCACACTGCTGTATCCAAGTACAGGTGAAGTAGTCATAATTAGCAGACTATATTTATGCTGAAATCAACTACAGGGTGTAATTATTACAACTTCACAATACTTTACCATCGAGTGATGTCAAATCATCATGGCTGCTCAGAGCATCAGTGATAAACAAATGAGCACTTCTCACCTTTAAATGAGATATACTGTACATACGTACTGTACACACATTTGCTTTACATCAATCCCAGAGAACTCTGGCCACCAGGCAAAGAACACCCTGGATGATATGCGACAATTTCATTCACATACCCAATCATACAACGGGCAGTTTGGAAGCACCAGTCAGGCTACACTGTATCTCTTTAGACTGCAAGAGAAAACCAGGCTACCCAAGAGTAGTCTTAGATCAAGCATAGGACAACATGCAAGCACCGTGTACAAAGACCAGAGGAGAGGTTTAAGACCATAACCCTGAACATGTACGGCAACAGTGCTAATAACTGAGCTACTGTTCTGACTGCTACAGGTTCACAAAACAATATTTTATTAAAAATCCTGGATTCTCCACATTTGGTCTCACATCACATTTTCCAATTCTCACCCTTCCCCACTGCTCCCTATCACACAACAACCAACCAGGGAGCGATAGGGATGCCGCATGCTTTTTTAAGGACATGTAAATCCAATCACTGCAAAGTTTTGGACCTGCAGTTTCTGTCATGCTACATCACGGGGCAGTTGAATGCGCTCTAAAGAATGTGCTAACAGGGAAAAGAGTAAGGATGGCCCATCCATGGCCAATTTTGGTCTTTTTGTTGGAATTTTTTATTATTATTATTTAGGATTTCTTCCAGATTTTCTCCCTAATTTAGTAGTGTCCAATTCCTCCCCGTCACTAGGGGGCTCCCACATTAAGGCTACTACTACCACTCAGTCGGGAGAGCTGAAGACTATCACGTGTTTCCTCCGAACCACGTGACACCAGCCAACCGCATCTTTTCGAACTGCTCGCTCACACTCTGTGCGATCTCCAGGTGATGGGATGATTCCGGGTCTCCTTGTTCTTCTATACATTAAATGACATCAGCTACATGTTTGGGGTCATTGTCCAGCTGCAGAATAGATTTGGGGCCAGCCTATCCCAAGAGACTTTGGGCACACGGTGGGGTACACCTTGGACAGGGTGCCAATCCATCTCAGGGCACACACACATACACTCTAATCTGCAGGTCTTTGGACTGTGGGAGGAAACCCACTAAGCACGGGGAGAACATGCAAACTCCATGCACACAGAGACCCTGGTTGGGAATCAAACCTGGACCCTGGAGGTGCAAGGCGACAGTGCTAACCGCTACTATTCTTACTAGCATTTTTTTCAAACCTGCTTAAAACTTTTGCACAGTACTGTATCACAGGTGCCTTTCATTGGACCATGTTTTTTTAGGTACAGTACTAACCAAATACCAGGATCACTCCAGAAGACCTGGTGTTTTGGAAATGTATTATTAAGCTTGCGCATTTTCTTTTAAGCTTAAAAGATTTCAACTTCAAGATCTAAATGTTTATTACGTGACATGTCCCACTACCTGACGGGTGCCACTGTAATGAGATAAGTTATTCATTTCACCTGCCAGTGGTTTAAATGTTATGGCCTTAATGGTGCAAAGTACAGATGAAAATTATTTCAGCCACAAAGATTATCTGGTACAAACTGAGTGATTTTAACTAATGAATGATTTTTACAACTCAAATCAAGACTTTCAATAATAATTTCAATAATAATAATAATAATAACAATAATAATGATGATAATCTCATCATCTATACTGTTTTATCCTGTATACAGCCTAGAGCCTATCCTAGGAGACTTAAGGTAGGTCACAAGGCTCCCTACAGAGAGTTCCAATCCAGTGCAGGTCTCACACACACCCTGGAGCAATTTGGGAATGGCAATTAACCTAGTCTCATCTATGTTTTATGAGAGTCTTTGGACTGTATGAGGAAACTGGAGCAACCTGAGAAAACGCACCAAGCACGGGTAGAACATGCACCGAACCCATATATAAAATACTTTTCCATTTAACTTCAAATAAATTTTTATAGACCATAGGTTGTTAGAAATCCATGTTTGTCAAGTTCCAGCACTTTTTATAAATAAACTGCATGTGGACTATATACAAGCAAATCACAAAATATGTCCACCATGTCACAGACAAATGTAAAGTAGAGTGAATACATTTTTCATCTCATAGTTATTATAAAATATTCATTTTTTCAGAAAGAAATTATGTCTCCTTCTCAATAATATGTTTTAGTTAATGGGAAAAGTCTGTTGATAATAAAATCTATTCAAAATGTACTGATTTTACTGATTACATTGGCCAATTTCCCAAAGGGGGCAGTTTCACCAAAATGACAGAGTGGCCATCATTGTCAGGGACACATATAAAATGTCTTATTATTATTATTATTATTATTATGGAAGAGGATAATAAAAATAACATGTTTTATTAAAGAATTTGTTCAGTGTCATTTAACAGTATGTACGTGGGACATAGCAAAAGAGCCTTATAATTGTACTGATATGCGTCTAAATGTTCAGAGATTTATATTAAAACCTCAGAATTGCATTATTTTGCAAAACTTTCATGACGACTGGGTGTTTCTGATAAAGGCACTTTATAGTGATGTTAAACCAAATAATAGATTTGGTAAAGAAGACCTAAATTGGCAGAAAAAAGGGAGACTTTAACAGTAATTGATCTGCTCAAGAAAAGGTCCAGTCATGAATATGAAAGAGTAAGATGAAAATTGAAGATCTGAGACAATGATAAAGGATATTAAACAAGAAGATTAGATATAAAGCTTCGACAAGTTACAAATAAATACGTGGTTTTGTGAGAATCCAGGAAAAAGTTGTAAAGTGAAGGTGCCAAAAGAATTTTTAATAATAAGCAAATTCATTTTAAACTGGTAACACTAAGAAATGAGTGATGCATAGTCATTTTTTCCCCTAAACATAAACACTGTTCTATCCAATGATGCAAACAGTTGGTGGTATGGTAATATTTTGAAGGCACCATGGTACAGGTTAACCGAGACCAAGAGAACACGAGCCATCTGTGTCGAATGAAACCCAGGCGATCCTCGCTGCTGATGCTAAGGCTGATTAAAAACAGGACTTGTCCTTCATTTGTGCATGGAGGAAAGAAGAGATGTGCTCCCTAATTAACTTTGTCACATTTTTACAAGCTGTTAATGAGGCTCTTTAAGTCTGACAACATGTGCATGCAGCTCTCTGTGTCTGTCTGGTACCGGGAATTGGAAGCAGATTCAATGCAATGAGAATGATAAGTTAATTACAGGGGTGTGCAAAAGGTATTTGACAAAATAATATGTATGTTAATAAAAAAGAACAGATAAACAAAATCTAGTAATGATTTCCTTAGATGAAATTAAAAGACACCTATTATGCTAAATTAACTTTTTGGCCATTTTTGGACATTTACATCATAGTGTGTGTACAGAGAAAATATGAGAAAATGGCATAATTAAAAAAAAAAAATCATTTTCCATTTTTTTGTCCACTAATGCGCTTGAATACATAGTTCAAATTTCCCGCCTGGTAGGAAGTCATTCCAGTCAAAAAGAGAAATAAGGTGAAGGGGCTCCTCCTTTGTTATAACTCCTGGATACTGTCTTGTTTCCTGCCTTCTGATTGGCTAGAAACTTGCACTTCCACAAAGGGGCATGAAAGTGTATTTGCATTTAAAGCTAAAGAGTGTGAAACAGAAAGAAATATGAGTTGCATTTCAGATGGAACATTAATGGAAACTTTTTGGCTCTAAAAATATATATATATTTAAAGCTCCTTGGAAAACTAAATAAATAAATAAAAAGAGCAATTATAATGTGCTATGGCCTTGTGCTGACAGAATTTTTTTTTTCTTGCCTTGGGCTTTTTCCCTTTCTCGGGGTTGCGACATCATGCAATTTGATCTGCAAGTTATTGCCCCCTACCCCTCAGCCCCAACATGACTAAGAGTATTTATATTAACAGTGGACTTGTGAATCATCACATGTCAAAATGATAATATTAGCAATTACATTGATTGCATCAGCAATATTTGTTTTAGTCTAAATATTTTAATGTAACATATTTTTTGCCAAAAATAACTAGAAGTTACTCTGATATCATTTTAGCATCATAAACAATACAATCACTCAAATAACCCATTAAGTTTAAATAGAACATATCAGCTTGTATTTACACCTACCTGCTAAGCATTCTGAAAAGTATTCAAATATGATACGTTCCCTGTTCCATAATAAATGGTATTATAATTTTCATTTCTTGTATGAGCCTGTCATCGTTGGTTTTGAGGATAGAAAAAGAGCAGTGTAAAGCCAGTTGTCCTGTCCAGAACACATAAACTGAATAAACTTTGCCACTAGTGATTCACAGTGTGTGTCATACACACACACACACACACACACACACACACACACACACACACACACACACACACATATATACTATACACATGCACACACACATGCGCACAGTACACCCTGCCCTGTAAATCACTATATTATATGAATTTCCCACACTGGCCTTTTGTATGTGTCCCTGAAAATTATATGATGTCCACGCAGTTAACCCAAATATCTAAGAAACTGATTTTTTTTTTTTGTCACTTAAAGATTGCCAATGACTCGGCTGTACAGACATCATTTTTTTCTTTTTTTGGTTTTGAATGTGGGTTTTGGCAAGCAGCTGCTCTCCCCTCAGTTCTCGTCCTGTACAGACCTACTTTCACCCATGCAGACAGTTAGCATAATTAATTATTGTAGAGCACCTGAGATGTGGATGTATTTGATTCTGTGCATTTTATGCATAGGTTTTCTCCCAGTTGTCTTTGTTAAATTTGATTTGTGTGTGTGTGTGTGTGTGTGTGTGTGTGTGTGTGTGTGTGTGTGTGTGTGTGTGTGTGTGTGTGTGTGTGTGCAGTTTCAAGGTTTCAAGGTAACCCTGATCATGATAAAGAAAGCGAGTGAGGAAATTTTGCAGGTCAGTCAAAGTGAGATCTCCAACAATTTTGCTAATCAAATCTCCATTTTTTCCCCTTTAATTGCTTTCTTTCTCTTTATATCCTTCTGTGTATTTATATCTGGGTACATGTTGTTCTACTGTCTCTATTGTGTTTTATTAATTTAAGTAAAAACACTGACTTTCACACTTTGACGTTACTAACATGTTCACATAATGGAAAAGCATAAACCTTTTTACCTGGATATACACCAATCAGGGATAACATAAAAAACATTAACATTATAACCACATAGGTTTTGAGCTCAACAGGGCCTCTGTGGTATGCTGCGGTGTCTGGTATAAGGATTTTGTCAGTCGATTTGTTGGATGCTGTGGGGTGCAAGTGGGCCTCATGAATTAGATTTGTTTGTCCGTGCGTCTTTTATTCCGCATTTCGTGCTGCATTTTTCTGTGGGATCAGACCAGACAGCTGTGGCAGCTGGCCCTTGGTCTCCACGGGCATGGGTGTGCCTAGGGTACTTATGATCCTGTCACCAGTTCAATGTGTTAATGTGGTGTTAAAGTTATTGCTGATTGGTGTACTGAAGATTTTCCATTTAGATTTACACTTGTTTATTTTGTTTAGCAAATGTTATCTCTATATCATGTACTTGTCAGTGAAGGTACCATAAGAAAGAAATGATAATGACAGTAAAATGCACATATTAATTAGAGATGTCTTTTTCAATGAGAATTAAAAGCATTCTGATTATTTCCAGAAACAGAAGCTAAACGTCTTAATCAACGCTGTATGGTCATAAAATAACATGTGGCCACCCATACTTGTCCCATGGCCACCAATATCAGGTTGTCTCACTGCATACTGGGCATTTGTAGGCCACCTAGTGGTCAAAACCTAGCAGCAGAAATTCTGTACACTAAAAACAGATCTGGATTCTGAAATTCAGATCTCCCATTTGGTTATCAATGAATATAATTTCTGCACAGCTGCTGTGTGTTTAAAGTTAACACAAGATATACAATATCATATTTAATTACGCTTTGATATTACACAAATTTTTTTTCATTACAAGAGCATTACATAATGTTAAACTCCTTCTTTCAACAGAGATCCATAGCAACACATAATGCCATTATTAGAGAATAAGACTCTGCTTACAGAAAAGTCACACAAACTTTACATATTCATGTGGATAATCGATTTAGATGTGAATTTCTAACCATTTCATGTTATGCTTCACACAATGTTATGTTCACATGCATCTGCATACGTTTTCTTTTTTATGCTATTTTCCCCCAGATGTTTTGTTTTTTTGTTGTTTAAATTTCACTTGTTTTTAAAATGTTTCTTTTTTTTCCACAATCAGGTCATGTGCTATAATCTTTTTCTGATTTAATTTTCTCGCAATTCTTTTTTATGTGTTTCTTTCATAATTCAATTATTTTGCCCATTATTTGTTTTCACATGTTGATCATATGGTTTTACTTATTAAAGATGTGATTTACTTACATAAGTAACTTGATTTTTAATAATTTTTTGTTTAAATTCCCCTGTAATTTTATCAATTGTCAAATTTAATTTTCACCCTAATTTTTTGCAAACATGTGCTTTTTATTTTTGTTGGTTTGCATGTTATTTGTTTTCACATGCAAATCATGTGGTTAAATTTTTTTAGATGTGAGTAGCCCACATAATCAGTTTGATTTAACTTTTTTTTATTTTTTATTTCACATGCTGATCACATGCTTTATTTTTCTTACATGTGATTTTTGCACTTAATAAAATGTTATGTAAAAGTTTATTAAATTTTATGCTGTGAATTAACTGGGTTTCATTATATTTTCACACACATTTCATGTTTCATTCAGAAATGATTTTCTCAGATAATTAAGCTAATTCTTAAATAAATTTTACAAAGATGTAAGATATATATGACAAATATTACATGTAACACGTAATGTGGTTTCAATTATTTTAGAAGTGATTTTCTCATATGAATAATTATGAAGTATTTTCACAAGAAAAAAAAAGAGATCATGTGGTTCCATTTATCTCGCGCGATTTTCTCAATTGACAAATTTGATTTTCACAAGTTATTGTTTTGCAAGCAAGTCATGTGGTTTTCATTTTTATTTTGTGATTTTCTCACACAGTTTAATTGGTTCATGTGTTATTTACTACACACAGTTCATTTCAGGTTTAATTTCCTTCAATTTCTTTTTCTACATGATCAATTAGATTTTCACATTAAATCTTTTTTTTACAAGTAGCTCATGTGGTTTCATTTATCCCACATGTGATTTCCTCACAGAATTCATTTGATTTACATAAGCAGGTTATTTTTTCAGATATTTTTAATTTTGGGAGCATGGAGCACTTTCGTTCAGGTACTTTTTTCATATTTCACAATCCATAAAGAAGGTCAAGATTCAATCCTGCACTCATTGGACTCGCCTACAGTTTGGTGAATGCCTACCTTTCAGTTATTAAGTTTAGAATTTTAGTAAAATCAGGAGGCATTTGTTAACTTAAGTTCACGCACTTTTATGAACATTATGAAATGCACCAAACCCATTTTTTTTTTCATTGTAAAAAATCCTACCCATATAAATGTGTGTGAAAAACATATAATCACATAAAATATATGTAAAGTTTTGAATTTTTTTTTTTTTTTTTTTTACATTAATGTTGTATAAGGAACGGGAAGTGCTGCTCAGGAGTCTGTTGTGTGCTTAAAAGAACCTCCCTCCTCAAAGTCACCTAATCATCACTCCGTCTCTCAGCAGCCATTTGGTTTGTTTGAAGCTGCCATAACAGTCTGTGATTGGCCAGCCATTCCTCAGCGTCCATGTTCATTTTACCCAAGTGGACTTTTGTTTTTCTAATTATTGATCCCCTGGTTCTGATGGCGAGCCCTGAGGGAAGGCATCATGTGGAGGCGGTATGGGGTTCAGCTTGGCAGTGAGAGAACAAGCCGAACGCACGAAAGGAGGAAATGCGCCGCATTCCTCCGAGCTCCCTTCAGAGTGGCTTACTGCTGATCGTGATGCAGACATGAGGACTACATGCTGAAAACCCTTCTTATTATATTGTGCTTTCAGTCGTCTACAATGTAAAAAAGCAAGACTGCACATTTTTCCTTTTACCTTGCAATAAAATGGATTTAGCTGCAGGAATGATATGCACAACATTTTTAAGTTTAGTTGCTTAAGATTTTTAAATTTGTGGCTATTTTCCAATGTCTCATTTAAAATGAGATGAGGTGAGGGGGAAAATGTCCAGAAATTTTGGAAAGCGGTGATTGGCTTAGTCTCACAGGATGTTCTGTCGGCATTGATATGTTTGCAGTTCGTCCATAGAGACACTACTGGAAAGAAGAAACTGAGATTATCAGAGTTGCCTTACTAATTTTACTTATTACACTTAAATTCAGCTGTATATGTATATCTTTTCTACTGATTATACCTTTGATCCATGTCTTCACTTAAAACCATGTCCCTGAGGCTTTACAAAACTCGCTTCAGTATAGAATTCCACACTTGGGATAAAAGGAAAAAAATAACTGTGGATGGAGAACAAAATGAAAATTCAGTTCTCAAAGCCCACATCCATCTCCAAATGGAGACTTTTCCTCCCAGGGAATTGAATCTCTTTCATGAGGCCTTGACCGAGTAAATCTGCACAACCCTGACCAAGAGAGATCATTTCTAGCATGAAAGCAGGATGATTTTGTAAGAGAACACAATTGATGACTTGAGGTAAAACAGGATTACTCCATCCCCATGAAAACAAAATGTCAAAAGCAGCTGCCATGAGTTGTTGGGTTTTTTGTCCCCATGGATTGTCTTAGACACACCAGAACAATCATTTTAATAAATGGCAGAGGGGTGTTTTGGCATTAAACACAAACAGATGGTTATTAGGGGTCTACCATAAAATACTAGAATAAAGATGGATGCCAATGAATGTCAGTTCAGCACAAGCATACAGTTATTAAGCCATTAGAACACACACACACACACACACACACACACACACACACACACACAGCGATACAGTATACATATCCACCCGAAGGCCCAATTCCGACAAATTATCACTTGTGAATTAAATACAATCTGAACTTTGTGTTCTATCTGACCTCAAGTGTATAATGTAGATGGAACTGACCAAAAATCCTATATGTCTCTGTGTAAGTAGCTACAATTTGAACCTAAGCTGATTATATTGTCCAAGCTAGTAATTAACATGATTATTAAGCATTATTCTTAGCTAGCACTTATCCAGAGTGATTCACTACGTTAATAAGCATATAATCAGTCTGAAACACTCAAGTAGGGCTAGTTTCTGCACTTTACTTACTTATCAGTGCTATGACCAAAAGTTTGTGTACACCCATTCCCATGTGCTTGTTGAAAACAGTTCAATCCAAGAAATCCCATACGCTCCACTCTTCTCTTCTGAGGATTTTTGTTTATTCGTCTTTGTGAGGTCAGGTGTTGCTGTATGTGGGGACCTGATGGTCATCGAGGAGGCTCCAGTTCCAGGTCATCCCAAAGGTGAGTTCAGTTAGAGTTCTGTGCAGGACACTCAAGTTCTTCCATTCCAACCTTAACACACCATGTCTTAATGGAGCTGGCTTTGTGGTTTGTGGCAAGAGTTTGGAAAAGAAGCACATACAGTATGGATGTACAGGTCAAGTGTCCACATACATTCGGCCCATCAGGATTCAAAATCAGTGGTTGATTTGTTGTTGTTATTTTTTTCTTCTGAGTTTGCACTATGCTGTAGACGGTTATTTGTACTTGAGCAATGAATTAGTGTACTTCAGCTAGCTCTCTGCTACATATATTTAAGAATCTAGGAATGTTGGGACAGTTGTGTTTGCAATTAGTCTTATAGATTAATGAAAACCGGATTTGAGTGCCACGACTTCGCACACATGCTGCCACAATGCCGTCATTAAAATGGATTCTAATGACAGTCACAGATTCAGGCCAAAAGGGGAAAAAATGGTGTCTGCGCTCCAAGTTCGCTCACATGTGTTTGTTTGCACGTCCCAGTTCAATTCATCTGACTATGGCTTATAGATCAGACATAAGACTGCATGATAAGGACCGAATGTCTTTTAATAGATCTTCCACGTATATTAAAACCATACAGAATGGGGTTTTGTTTAAAGACTAATGCATAGTATTTTGACAAATTGTGAACAGCACACGATCAGATGTATACTGATTAGTGGGAGTTTCTATATAAGAAAAGTTAGAAAAGTTCTATATAAAAGTATAATATACCAGTAAGAGAAATATGTTTTCTGTAACTAAGGGAACCAAGAATCTTAAAAAGAAGACTAAAAGAGAAATCTGTCTTGGTTGTAATTTTTTTTGTCTGTTTAACAGAAAGTCCATCGCATCTTGTTTCAATCAAAATGAACCAAAACAGTTGTGAGTGCTTGCGAGTGGTTATCTTTTGCACCAAATAATCAGGTATTAGGTTTAACACCTTTGTTTAATAACAATAATAGAATTCATTTCCGTTCGGCACGTATTTCATCACCTCCTGCCACTTAAACTAAATGGATAATTAGGAAAAAATAAACCCCTGGGTCCACTTCCTGAACAACTAGCTTGGTCAATTTGAGCAAGAGTGTTTGTGTTTTTGTGTGTGTGTGTGTGTGTGTGTGTGTGTGTGTGTGTGTGTGTGTGTC
>JAQMYL010000020.1:767582-784189 GCA_030014365.1 Clarias pachynema
GCATTCGTTAAAAAAACACAGACAGCAAGCCGATTTAAGTGTCAGTCATCATCTTAATTTCAATATATTTGTTAAATATCTTGCTTATCTAATAAAATAATTCCTATTATTCCTTTCTTCTTTTTAACGAATAAGGATAAAACTGATATGCAAATATGATTAAAAAACTTGACAAATCTACTGAATACTTTGCGAGCTGGTTATAGGAGTTACATTTTTTTTGACACTTGATTTAATAGCGCTTTGTGTGTGTGTGTGTGTGTGTGTGTGTGCGTGCGTGCGTGCGCTATAGCTAATTACCGCATCGCGATTAGACATCAGATAACAGCGGTCTGATGTGTGTTTAACGAAACCAACATTTACAATGTGAACGTGTGTGTGAAATTAATGCACTGACTGTGTCGTGACTTATAAGAGGTCTGATTTCTGCGCTATTGCATTAAGTAGAATATAAATAGCTGTAAATAGCTATTATTATTATTATTACTATTACTACTACTACTACTACTACTACTACATTACTGTGTCATCCTGCTACTATTCCTGATAATAATAATAATAATAATAATAAATAATAATGAATGTGTTTATCAGTATAATAAGCGAAGCAGTGGAGACCGAGCTGAATGCCTGTTTGTGTGTGTGCTTGTGTGTGTGTGTGTTTGTGTGAGCTCGTCAGGGACCTGCCTGCATGACTCCGGCTGTAATGTCTGAGACAGGACTGAAGGGCTGGTTGTGAATTCCCTAGTCGATGTAATCAAGAGAGCGCAGAACGCGTAGAGTCAACACACACACATACACACACCCTGTTAATGGTAATTAGGGAAATAAAGGCGGACAGAAGAACACGGAGTTGCTCTAATCAGCAGTGCAGGGTCAGAGCAGCAAAGCAGCAACATTCCCCAAACTGGAACACAATCCGAGCATGAAGCACTCACTCAGTCATTAATGTGCTCCTGTTCAGGGTACAAACCCCTAAAGAGTGCCGTGCAGGAGGACCGACCAAGCTTGGCAAATGCCATATATATACAGCGCAAATTATTATTTATGCAAAATTTACAAGTAGCCTACATTTCTTCAAAAAGAACAATAGCGTTTTATACAGTACCGATGCCGAGTTTTTCAGAAATTGAATTTTAATGCATTGCTCCTTAGTAGTTATTCATTTCGGTAGGCATAAACTACACCCTTTCATCAAGCTCTGAATTAAAGCAGGATGCAGTATGCAGAACCTGCTTCACATGAGACTGCCATAAAAAGTTGATCGAGACATTTTTTGGACTTCTCAGGTTACTAGGCTTTTTTCAACTTGTCTGGGTCGAACAGAGCTACATAAATCAGCTGCGGTGCTGCAGAGCCTCCATCTCTCTCTCTCTCTCTCTCTCTCTCTCTCTCTCTCAAGTTCAAGTTCAAAGGTTGCTTTATTATTATCACAAATATTAAGATTTCTTTTGCCAAAGCTTGGATACAGACTTTGTGACCAAATCAGAAATTGACCACAGAAATATCTCTCATGCTCACTGCTCCAAAACCTCATGGGTACTGTAAGGCCAACCCCTGGCCAAACTGCCACCATAATCAGTTTCCTTCAGGCATTTAAGTAGTCTTTTCAGTATGTTCTGTCTCTATTGGATTAGATTTGGTCATATAATTGTATATCTAATATAATAGAGAATAATTGTCATAACGGTGGGCTAGTATAAAAATAGACAGGTTCAAAGACAGAAAATATGCACATTTGTAATAAATTTTATGCTCAAGAAATGCATTTAAAATATATGGAAGATATCAATCAACAGTCCAATATATAAAGATAGGAAATGGGACAATATGGTCCAAAAGATCTGATCAGGATCATCTTCACTCATAACAAGAAATATCGAAATAGTGAATAACTGAACAACTTGGAATGCACTAATGTTCAGTTTAGGTTTTATGAAGAATTCACCATGCTATAGAAATCTACTTCTGTCACTTACAAATATTTCTGCATATTGACTCATTTAAAATTAAACGTTATTAAGTCATAATTTTAAGACATTAAATCATCATTATAAGAGACTAAGTCATAATTTCTAGATACTAAGTCATCATTAAGATATTGTCATAATTTCTTTTTAAATAGTATTTCATAATCATGACTTAGTTTTGAAGTCATAATTTAAAAATTTAAGTCATTATTATGAGATACTAAGTCAATTTCAGGACAGTGGCTTAGCAAAATAATCACTTAGAAGTTTTTAATTACAAAGTCATCATTGTGATGATCTCACAATATGTTAAATTGTTTATTGTTTAATACATCATTATCTAAAGTTTTGGGGTCTTATTTTATACAATACCCGGATCTTATGCTCACCCTGGACAACACTCAGACCTTATTTTTTTGCAAGCAACCTTTAGGTCAAAGTGGACAATCAACTGGACTTTTTTCTCTCTAGTTGCTATTCTGGAACGCTCTCGCAGAATTCTCCTTTACAACATCATAAAGATTTGTTCAATTTCACCCATTTCAGGCTGCTCATGTGCCTGTTCAGTCCCTTATTGTTTCTAGACTAGGCTCCCAGTGCCTCTTTGCACCATTTGATCTCTGCAACTGATCCAACTTAATGCAGCTGCCAAATTGTTTACACCTTTCCTAAATTTTCCCACACCACCGCACTGCTCCACCCGCTCCACTGGCAACTAGGAGCTGCTGCAACAGACTTAAAACAATGACCTTGCCTACAAACCCAAAAATGGGCCAGGCTGCACTTTCCTCAAAGCATTTATCACCACTCACACTTAACATCTAGAACACTTTTATTTCAATTCTATTTAAATTCTATTTTATTACACATTTTATTACACTATTTAAATTCTGTTTAAAATTTTATTTTATTACTTATTTTTTACATTTGTAAATTTTACAGATAAAGTTTTCTATATTTGTATAATTTCTCATATTTCATATTTTATTTCTTTTCCATTTTTTTTTTTTGTCTGTTAAATTCATTTTTCACGGGTGGTTATATAAGCATTTCATTGCATATCGTACTGTTTATGTGACAAATAAAACTTTAATTTTCATTTTCATTTTGAACCACACTTCTACCGATTCTCTACCACTGCTTCCCTGGTCTCACCATCTATCAGGGTACAAAGAAGAGCTGCATCAACAATCTTTTCTGTTCTGGCACCTTGTAACAGCTGAGTAACTGACTATCTTTACACAGTAACTAATGGCTTTTCTTCAAAGTACTTACATTATCACTTTATTAAAACATGTTGTTTATGTGCTTTTCATAGTATAGGATTATCACAAATCACCTCAATAATTGTTTTTTAAACTGATAATATTCTCACTCTGTGATCTAGTGACGCAGTACCAGAACGAGGCTGAAGCACTTCTGTAAGTCACTCAGGATAAAGGCATCTGTCAGTTGTTGTAAATGTAAATGTAAAGACCAAGCCACAATTTTGAAGTATGTGAAACCCTGACTTCTTATACCATAATCACAACTTTTGAGCTCATAATTATAAATAAATGATTTAAATATTAATTATTATTATTTTTTTGTATATCCAAATTAAACAGTTTTCATAATGCTTTCATAGCTTCCAAATAAGTTTTAAAAACAAGAGCATTTAAAAAGCACAAAATAATGACTTGTTTTCTTATGATTGACTTCGTATCTCATAACTATTTATTAAATAATTTCATAAATAAAACATTTTTGAAAATTAAGTCATTGTCATAAATTTCCTTTGCTTATCACAGCAATGCTGGGTTTACTTGTTGAACTTGTTGAACTTCTTTTATTTCTGAAACCCCCCAAAATTGAATACTTGTGCCCCACATGCATGGGGTTTTCTTCTATTTCTTCTAAAGATCTATGCTGTATAATCCTTCTGCTGCAGATAAAAATGAGGTTCAAAGATTTAAGTGGAAGCCCATTATTATAATGATTAATGAAACTACTGCCTAGTTATTCAAATTATATCTCATCTCATAATTATAACTTGATATTCTAAAATAATTACGTAGTAACCCAAGTTTATGACTCTATCATGAAATTATGACTTGATAAATCAGAGATATGACTTAATTAAACAATAGACTTTTTTTTGAGGGCCAGAAATTCTGTCTTCATCACACTATTACATTCTGAACTCAAGCTAGGTAAACAAACATTAATAAGGTATACAGTATCTGGAAACATTAAATCTGGACCTTCAATTTTCTTGAGATGTTTGAATTACACATTAAACATTTCACTATATTTTCAGATAAACTTATGACAGCTCAGAAAAAACAACGAGTGTAAGGTCTGTTACTGTTACTATGCATTTTATTAAGTACACCTGCCCATTCATGCAATTAACTAATACACCAATCATGTGGCAGCAACACAATGCATTAAATCATGTACAGACAGGTCAAAAGTTTCAGTTAATGTTCTCATCAAACATCAGAATGGGGAAACAAGTGTGTTCTCTGTGACTTTATCTGTGTGATGGTTGTTAGTGCCAGATGGGCTGGTTTGAGTATTTCAGAGACTGATGATCTCCTGGAATTTCCACACACAGCAGTCTCTCGAGTTTATACAGAATGATGCGAAAAATGAAAAATCACTAAAGGAATGACGGGTCTGTGGAAGGAAACGCCTTGTTGATGAGAGTGGTCAGAGGAAGATGGCCAGATCGATCCGAGAAGCCAGGAAGGATTAACTCTGCAAAAATACTATAAAGAATTTAAGTAGCACAAAAAAAATTTTCATGCATGTTCAAAATTTTTGTTACTTTGTTCTATAAAACTTAATAGACCTGCAGAAGATCTCTGAGAAGACCTGAGATTTAGTTCATTATATATATTTCCTTTTAAGCAAAAAAGCTATTTAGAATTCTCTTATTTCTACACTGCTCTAAAATATTCCCAAGGTACACAAAAGCTCTGTCTGTCCTTTACAATCATTCTTTCTCTTTGCTCAGTCTTGGATGGATTATAGAGTCTATTAAAATTTCCATTTGCGTCTTGTGAGATCTGCCTATAGACATGTTTAGATTAATTGTTGGGAAAAACTGAGGCCATTTCTTTTTCAGCTTAGGTCTTTTTACACCAGCAAGCATGGTGGTGTAGTGGTTAGCACTCTGGCCTCGCATCTCCAAGATCGATCATTCCATTCCTGCCTCGGGTCCATAGGCTTGGAGTTTGCATGTTCTCCCCTTGCATGCTTGATGGGTACCCTAGTTTCATCAGAATTGTGATTGTGCCCTGTGATGGATTGGTACCCTGACTAGTGTCCTGTGGCTCCAGGTCTCTCACAACCCTGTACAGGAGAACTGGGACAGAGAATGAGTAACTCCCACTTATTGAACAAGGCATGATCCATTGTGGGCATATTTTCAAGCAAAAGCCATCATGTCATGATGAGCCAATCGTAGCACTTCTTACTGTCATGTGATCTGTGAAGCAAAGAAACTTCCTGTGCAGCACAGCGACAGCAGCAAGTGGTTCAAAGGGTTTTTGGAGAATGTTGAATTTAAGAAAAGCAAATTTACACTCTGTTACTGCTGTTGCAGTCACTCTAGCAGGAATAAATGCAAAGATGATTTACGGGTTTTGTGTGTAAAGCTGATGCATGTGCTGCATGTGTAAAGCTGATGTACAGGCTGTGTGTGAAGTTGATGCATGTGGTATGTGTGAAGCTGATGCACGTGCAGTGTGTGCAAAAGGTGATGCACGAGCTGTGTGTGGAAAGCTTTTGGTTATAATCTACAAAAATCTTTGTAATTAAAAGGTTTTGTGTAAACCAACACTTTTCACTTCGTGATATAATTTGATGAAACTACTTTCTCTTTGACTCACTATAAAATCACAACCAATCAATAAAAAAAATTAAATAAACTAACATATTATTGATACTAAGTTGCATCCTTAAATTACCACAAACACAACAGCAGGTTGATTTATAATTCACACTCCATTTAGTTATCTCATTTTGCCTGTCAGGTGAGATGCATGAGAAAGACACACCACACCTTCCAAATTGAGCTGTAAATTATTGACATGTCAAAGTGGGCAGCAGGTATGGAATTAGATGAGCTCTACAACCAAAGAAACAACCAACAATTAAAACCGATTAGAAACAACTGACCTTCCAGTGTGCATCACATGGATGGACCGTTTGACATGATGTTCTTGTTTCAATACTACAGAAAGAAAAGCAATAACAAATCTGTTGTTTTTTGCTGTTACGGGATCATTTCTGAAAGGTTGTTAGAGCTCTGTTGAAGAGCTGTTTTTTGGTTTCTGAAAGAAAATGGCATCATTTAACTTTTCATCCATAAAGTTTAAGAAGATCTGATCTTTGATAGAAATAGCAGGCTCATATTCAACTGATGTTCTCTTGAAGATATTAAGGCTAAGAAGAGTCTTAAGGCTAAGAAGTGCCTTAAAAGAGAAGGGAATAGAGGTCTATTCCCTTCTCTTGTAGTTTTCAAGAAATTTATCTGTTGAATGGAGTGTGTAATTCTTCTACTCTGTCTTGGCTGTATCTAATTTTTGGCTGTATCACCATATGAGCACTGAGCACTGATGGGACACTAGGTTCTAATGTGAGAATATAATATTCAGGGCAATATATTTCAGGATGAGTATAGTGTAGATGTTCTTCTGGATTTGGGAGCTTGTTTTGTATTCATTGCATTCCTTAATTCCATTTTCTTTAACTCCAACACAGATTCTCAGCATGTATTCACTCACGTGGATGCCAGATAAATGGCCTAAACTCTGGTCGCCCAGCATAACATCCACTTTGATGGTGCTGTTTTGGATAGACTTTTCTAAGTCTTACTTTGAAGCAGGACTTCACTGAAAGCCTTTGCCACAAACCCAAGTGCTCGCAGAGCTCTGGCATTGATGAAATGTACTCTTCATCTTCCCTGCCGTGTAATGATAGCGGCTTGCATTCCTTCAATGCCCACAGGAGGAGGTCCAGAGTGTAAGGCTTTACTGTAACTGTTACTGTTATTACACTTCAGTCTGTCTTTGCGGTTGTCCAAGTATCCGTGGACACCTGATCAAACCAATATGTGCTTTTGAACATCTGATGTATTCTCCTTTTGCTGATATATTAACCTCCACTCTTCAGGGAAGGCTTTCCACTAGATTTTGGAAAGCACGTATTGTGATTTGTGATCATTCAGCCATAAGAGCATCGGTGTAGTCAGGAACTGATGTTAGGCAAGAGGGCCTGGCATGCAGTCAGCATTTAAATTCATCCCAAACCCTTGGCAAACCATATCTTCATTGTCATTGACATTCTAGACAAATATTTGCTTCCACTTTGTTGCCACATATGTGCAAATGCTTATATAAAGTATGGGTATAAAATCCAAATGTCCACATACTTTTGGTTGTATTGTGTTATGAACTGCAGACAGAAATATGTCTTTTTTGGTTTTGTGTACTGGCACATGCCTTCTGAAGTTTGAGAGCTTAGCACAATTGTCAAAGCCATTGTTGTCTGGCAGATCGAAGCTGTAGTCATTTCTCATGTTCACATTTTAACCAAATAAATAGTAAAAAAAAAAAAAAAAAAAGACATATTATACATTGAATTACACTTTAAACACTGATTCCAACACTTTTACCCATAATTGCAATCCTATTTAATCTTAATAAGCGGCACAGTGGCTTAGTGCTCAGGCTTAGTGTCGCTCTGCATTGCCCGGTCCAGAATGTATGGGTACTTATAAGTATTTTATTAATACCAAATTTTTTTGCATGCTGATTTTGAATAGATCTGTTTAAATTCAGCTTGATAAATGAGGAACTTTATTTGGATTGAACAGATAATGTGTTCTCAATTAATACAAATTCAGTTATTATATAGTAGAAATATTATAGTGCAGATGATAACCACTGTTTAAATCCAAATCTTTTGAGCCCTAAACAGATACAGATAGACTCTAATGGTTACACCCAGGAGGACTGAACAGATCCTTATTCTGTCTTCACGACAAAGCAACGTCAAAGATTTGTCTATGATTAAATAAATTACGGACATATAATTAATGCAGGCTCTTCAACATGTACCATGAGGGTGGATAATAAACAAGACGAATGCTTACAATGTGAGATAGCTGTCTTTCCCAATCTGTCTCACATCAAGGACAATAAAGCAACAAAAGACACAATTACCGCTCACAAGAAGCAGATCCATAGAGCAGACAAGGAATGTCCTTGAATCAAAGAACAACCCAATCACGTCAGACAAAAAAGGCACACAGGCAGATGTACACAACAAAAAGCTCATATAAGTGCACAGTGTTTTAGAAACACAGGCACCCATTGTGAGAACATTAGGTAAAAAAAAAAAGATTCACAAACATTGAACAGTGCCTATGCTGTCAGACGGAAAACACTGTAGGTGCCTCTTCTGTTAAACGATTTTAGATGGCTCATTTTCCTTTCCTTTATTTTTCTTAATAAAATATTTATTGCCTTTTGCTTTTTAGGAATTAACTTAGGAATTGGCAAGATGATGGGCTTAGAACAGGCCATGTGTGTACAAGCAACACATGCCAGAACATACTGCTTATATTAGGGCTTAATGATGTGATAAAAAACCCTCACAATTCTCAAAGACATCTCTATGATATTCATTATGCATCACAATATAATGGTTTGTAAATAATGGACTGACAATACAGTGGCATTACTTTAAAAACTCATGTCAACAATATGTGAAATTATTTGTAAAAAAAAAATAAACAAATTGGATTAAATAAAGTACATCATATCAAGATCAACTCTTTGCTTTTGCTCAAGTTGTAACTATTTTAACAAATAAATTCATCTAAATAAAAAGGCATCGTGATCAATATACACAATCTCTCAGAAATATGCATTGTTTAATTATTTAGCACAGTAACGTTATTATACTCTTGTACACTGACATGCTAATAATAAACACCTGCAGTTTTAGGATTTCTATCTGTTTCATTCTTCACTGAAATATACAAATTTTGAATCTGCTGATATGTTGAGGAGAAAAACTCTCTACACCCAGACGAGGTTCAGCTTTAAAATTCAACTTAACTCAAATCTATTTATATAGTGATTTTAATAAAGTCATGCAGTTTTTCCGAATAAAAAAGGGGAAATTAGTTAGAAAAATGTGAGGAACTATGTATAAGGATGAGCAAGTCGAGGGTGACGGTGGCAAGGAAGAACTCCCTAAGATGACACCAGGAAGAAACCTTGAGGGGAACCAGATTGATTGTGTGTTATGAGGCTAAAAGTCCATTATAATGGAAAAGGTGTTTAGGCCTAAATCCGGACTGATACATTTCATGAATGTTATTCTCTGAGCATGAGCATGCCTACTGTGCTACAACCTTTTCTAGAATATTAGCGATGAAGGGGACGGTTGCTCTAAGACTTTGTTGACATTGCTTTAATTAAGTTTTAATACCTAAACCTTACTTAATCAAAACATTTAACAAATTAAGGCACTTACTCACCAATCAGAAAAAATGATGCAACACAATAAACAGGAATGTAAAAAGGTGTAGGTTCCCCATGTGCCATGGGCACAGAGGTCTTGAGGCATGATTCTTCCTCAAGACCTCTGGGTGCTGTTGGTTGCCGGGGGGATAGTGTCAGAACCGTTTGTCCGGCACATCCCATCTGTAATTGATCTGTTCGGGATTTGGGAAGTTTGGCGGCCTAGCTGGCAGTCTTGGGCTCCTTGCCTGCTGGGCTGTGTGTGTGGTGGGCTGTGTTTCCTTGGCTTTTAAACTCTTTAAAAACAATTTCAAGACTCAAAAAAAACTACTTGAAAAAAGTTAATTATGTTTTACTTAATTTTTTTTTATTTAATACTTTTTTGATTTACATGTATTTAACATGTAAAAATATATAAAATATATGTCTGAAGTGTACTACATATAAATATCAAATCTCAAACATAACATAAAACATAATATCATTACTTGATGATAAACAGAAAAACAAAAAGAGAAGCATTACAGTTTTCTCTGTTGATTCAAAATGTATAAAATATACTGCATTCCACTTGGCTTTCCACCTGAATGAAAAACAGACAAGTTCAAAATATTTTACCAGAGAACTTTCTGTCCAACTGAAGGTTAAGTCTCACTTGTGGAACCAGAACCCATAAATTATTCCATATCAACTCGTGTTAAACACTTTGCCCAGTCTTTTGGCTTTCCTGAATAATTCAAACTGTTAGGGCCAAAAATGAGTGAATACGCCATATCTCATGACTCATATAATAACCATATAACCATCAAGCTGTTTGACTGTTGCACATTTTCAAGTAAACCTCAAATTTCAAATCAGTGTTTGTGAAATCCCTCAATAATAAATGTTCGATAAAGACTTTAGAGCTTAGTGTTAGATAAATTAACAAACTGAGACATTTACAGGAAAATCAAAGCAACTGAATATCCTTAAAAGTGGACATCAAACTTAATGTGAATGAAACCCTGTGTATAACAAACATTACACAAGTTAGTTAAAACTGAGTAATCTGATCGGACGACACCACTCCACAAATGGTGATACAGTGCGTAACAGCATTGGGACGTTTAACTATATGCATCACTCTGCATCTAAAGTGTTTAATAATTGTTCATTAAACTGTCGGTTGCAGGATGGGTGAAAGTGGGTCTGTACGTTCTGCAGTATTGAAGAGAAAGCAGCTGCCTGCAAAAACTCTCATTCAAAACCTGTCACAGAAGCACTTTCAGCGAAAAAGAAAAAATGAACACACCAAATAATGTTGTTATTCTAAACAACAGTTTGTCTACTTAATAATTGCCTCCAATCCATTCCAAATCATCTCTGAATCGTTGCTCTGAAAGTTAACTTTCCCAAATCCCTCTCTATCCACAGATAAAGGGTACTACTCGCTAGCTGAAATATAAAATAAACCTCATAAATTTCTCAGGACTGTCCATTTCTCAGTACTCTGGTAAGAACACCATCACCCCTGTTCATAACACTCCACCAGTCGCGGTTAGATGTTTACGCAAGGCAAAGTTTTGGCAGAAATAACTGGTCAAATAAACAAATAATATTCTGTTGATAATAAAAGGTGTTCGTGGAACTGTTGCATAAAAGCAATACCACACTAAAGGTGGTGCTGTTGTACTGAATAACAGCACAGCTGGGATACCTTCTGTCCTTTTGCTGCACCCTTGGGCCTATGACTGCATCACAGCCGTGCTGTCATTGAGTACAACAGCATTGCCTCTCACGTGATATTGCTTAAGTATTTTCTTCAAGTCCTTAAGCATATTTTCTTCCCACACCCTCCACCATAATAAACAATATTAAAACTACCATTACTATTCATAATCAGGCCGTATTGCTAGAAAATTATCTATGTCTCATGGGTAGTTTCATATGGTGTGTGTAAAGCAGGAGACTAGACCTCGCCACTTGCAGTAGCTGTGAACATTTCTCTTTCTTGACCCTCGCTCATCTTTTCTACAGTCACTCGCTCCACATTAATATCTGTGCAGTCTGTTTGAATGTGTGTTTCGTTGACTGTAGCATCTGGGATGGAGCTTTGTATTTTCGCAACCTCTTCTCCCTGTGCTTCCAGGGATTCCTGATCTGTTCCGAGCTCAAGCTGCAGCATAAGCTCCTCCAGCTTGCGTGCCTTGCGCAGCTCGTTCTGCTGGATGATGGCGCAGAGGTGTTCAGTTAGCTGCTCCTTAATCTCAGTCTTCTTGTGCAGGTCAAGCTTGGCTCCCACATACTCTGCCTCAGCCTTTTCCATGCGCTTCCTGAACAAATAAAAAGGAACACCATGAACTTCATGAAATGTCAGTGATATTTAATAAAAGGTCTTAATTGGTGTTAAATACTAAAGTATTTAAATTTGTATTTGCACTATTTTCTTATCAATAATAAACAAACAATTGTATACTGTAAAATTTATATTTAGGTGTACACACGTATTACACAAACGGTAGACACAGAGGGAGAGGGGGTTGGGCTCTGCGATTGTGTGAGTGGAGAGATGCAATCACTGGCAATGCTTCTCAGAAGAAACAGGTCATTTAATGCATCATCAAACTATACTGATATAAATGCAATAATGCTACAGTTAGGTCCGACCAGATAATGTGATTGGATGAGAGCAGTGATAAATAGTAACAGCACTTTAACTACATGCAAATCTACTATCGCTCCTCGCTCACTCCGTAGGCTCCCTAGGTAGGCGGCACCCCCTTCTGCAGGTATGCAAAGGGATGGAGCCGCCTGGCGATAATCAACGTTAATAGGATCTTGGGCTGCTGCGCATTATAAAAGCAAAGCACGGAGTTTAGTCCGCGGTCCAGGAAGAACGTGATTTGGTGGAGCAGGAAAGAGTGGCATGCGAGTGGGGCGATGTGACGCGCCCCAGGGACTTTAAACAAGGACATTGGAATTTCGCCCTTTGATCCTGAACTGCGTGATCACCTTCACTCCTGCACCGAGACCGCCTTCGCGTCCCCGTCGCGAAGAGGAAAAGGCCGCGAGGAGGACAGCGTTAAGGCCCCCAATCCCAGCCGGGAAAGCCGCCCAGCCGACGGATGTCAGCGAGGGAGAAACGCCGTCACGAGGGAGCGTGCAGGAGCACTCCGTCCACCGCCAGCTGAGTGCCCTCATGCCAGCGTGGCACTGCCCCCGGACCTGCACGTGCACAAGCCTTCCTTCCCTTTCTTTCCGTCCTCCCTCCTTTACCCCTTTCCTTCCCCATTTCACCTAAATAAAATACCCTTTTTCCCGTAAGACCTCGCCTCGTGTCCGTACTTTATGGTGTCGCCCGTGCACATAGGGTCGAACCCGTTACAATGCATCACTTAACGGCACAGGTGTTAGGTCGGTATAGTCAGCAGTACTGAGGAGAGAGCAGCTGTCTGCCTAAAACCTACATTCAAAATCTGTCACCAAAGCACTTTGAGCATGAAAACACACCTGATAACGTGACGTCATCTTGAAAAAAATTTGGATTCTTAATTATTGCTTCCAAGTCAATCTGAATTGCCTCTGTGTTGTTTTATTTAGAACCATCTTCTAACACAAAGCTGAATTCCAAATCTTCAAATTTCTCCCCTCTCCAACCACTGACAAGGGCACTACTTGGTGTGTGGAATAAGGGATTGTACGCCCTACACAGCACAATAGCTTTACATTTAAATAAGTGAACATATAAAGAGAAATTTACAAGATTTATAGGACCTTCATGGTTTATTCTCCTCACCTTGTGGCTACATAGTAATGGTAAGAATTTAAAAATACATTCACCCCTGTTAATTACACTGTCGGTCGGCAGCTCCGCCAGGCTCAGTCATTTAGTTCCTCCAAGCACGAAAGGAAATGTGTTGGCGGCGCAAAATAACTGGTTAAATAAAGAAATAAAGCATAATCTATGGATAATAAATGGTAATTGGTGAACTGTTGTATAAAAGCGATATCAAACTCGAGGATGTGGTGATGTACTGAATATCAGCAGGCTATGATATCAGGCAGAGTAGGATATTGCTTAATTATCTCATCCTATGTCATATCCAAGTATCTTAAAACGTTAATACACCCCCACGCCTAATGTGTCCTTGTGTGGCCAAAAATTCCTCCACAACCTAACTGAGCTACTGTGTGCTTGTCTGTGTGGACGAACATCAACCACTTGTATCACCTAGCTGAAAACCACCCTAATTAATAATTTACTTTAACTCTTCCACTGAAGAGAAGTGTTAAATTACATCATATTTGTAAAACTCATTTAAAGAACCTCACAAGCCATTCACATCTCTACTTCTCCATAGTCAACACAATGTTAGTCCTGTTTTAATTCAGGACTTCAGTCATGTTACCATGCTATGGAGTACTCCAGACTGGCCTGCTCGATCAGACTTCTGAGGACACCAATATCACTGGACACAGAATCATCCACGGCCTGGAGCTCCTTTTGAATTTTCTTCAGTTTTATTGCTTCAGCTTGAGTCTGCTTAGATCTGTAGAAACATGGAGTTCAGTTTAAAAATGCCTACACATTCCAGCACATTAAGGAGAAATAGAACAGAGAAAAATCTTTAAAGATTTACTCATACTTTTCAGCGATGGTCTTAGCCAGGAGGGCTTTGGCTCTTTTATTCTTCTCTTCCATCATTCGCTGCTCCCACTGAAGCTGCTGTAGGCGGGTCTTCTCTCGTCTAAAGCAATTAAATTAAGACCTTAGAAAAAATCTGGTTTATCACATGACATCTACATAAACACACAGTAGGGGTTATATCTATTCTTTGCATTATAAGCTAGGAAAGATGCATTTATGTGGGGAATGGCATAAAAGCTTCATCATTTGATACCAAACCAGAGGTGCCCGAATGTGATTCTGAAAACACTGCAGCTTTCATTGCTCTAGCATACCCAAAGCAAACAAGACACTACTGGTAGAAATGACCATTTCAATCAAGTCAGTCATTTCCTCAGATTGAAATTTCACAGGAATAAATGCATTTTATTGCTAGCTATACAAGCTCATGTTTTGTCACAAAAATATCCACCATATACACCCCAGTAATTAAATAGTAGCACATTAGAACCAGACTTTTTCTTTTTCCAAATTAACACTAGTAGTGTCTTGTCTTACCTTAAATGGCCAAAGTGTAAAATATGGGAAGCTCATGCTAGGAAACCAAATCACCACAAACTACCCCTGCATTAGACTTACTAACAATTCCACTTCCTGTTTGTCCAGTTCCTTCACTGCTGCCGGTGGATCTTCTAACTCCAGTGTAACAGGTACTGGTTCTGGTTCTGCCTGTAGTAGCTCTTGCTTTGGTACTTTGTCTGGATGAGTTCGGAATGGAGCGGGTGCTGGAGCAGGTTGAAGCTGCTGTTCAGGAGACAATGGAGATTCACCGAGAGCTGCTTTCTGTTGAGCAGCCATCTGTAGAGCTTTCTCCCGCTGCAGCTGCTGTCTGCTCCGGTTAGTAGGAGCAGATCTCCGTCCGTGGCCAAATGAAGCAGCTACACCCTCAACTGAAAAGTAAAGAACAATTAAGGTTACTGTATGAAGCAACATTTCTGCATGCCTTTCTATGGTATCAGCTATTAGACCCTGGTCTGGGTGCCAATCCAGGGTGCACATGCGCACACACACTACTGAATGATTTTCATAGTGTTATCCTACTCTGCATGCATTTGAACTGTGGGAGAAAACCGGAGTACTCAGAGGAAACCCACCAAGCACAGGGAGAACATGCAAACTCGAACCTGGACCCTTGAGGTGCAAGTCGACTGTGCCAACCATTACACCAAAGTGTCGCCCTCTGATACAGTAAGTACAGTAAGTTTTCAGCACACATGAATTTGAGATCATGCTTAGGGGGTCAATCCATTCTATTCAGCATACAATATGAACAAATATTGATAGTATTTTGTACTGTGGCTGTAATTAAGAACGTCTTAATGAATTAGCTTACATTAATAAAAATAAAAAAAAATCTTAATATTATTACTTCCTTTAATTAACATTCTCTCTAGAATGAAGTTATATTCATATTGCTGTGATACCGTCTTTAACTCTATTCTTTTTCCTCATGGTTAATGTAGTAAGTGTTTTAAATAAATAATAAACTGACAGCGTGTTTTTATTGTTTTTGGTGAGCAGACTTGTCTAAACTTACTCGGCTCGCCTTTCTGCTGGATCCTCCGCAATTCCTCTTCCGAAAACCCAGCCCACGAAGCCATTTCTACACATATAACACCTTCGGATAAACACTATATCAATTTACAACAATTATAAACCTATGTACACTAATAACCGTTTGCATTTCTGCTAAAGCTCCGACGCTAGTCTGTAAACACTCCGCTCAGCCGCCATCTTTGTGTACAGTGAGTGAGTGCCACGTTTAGGACCCGCTGAGGGACCTGGGACAGCTGTCTGATCACTTTGCCTGCTAGAATTAAAACCTAAAACATCTGTAAATCGTTTTAAAGAATAAGAAATGTTTATTTCTAACATGGAAAGGGTGTAAATAAAATATACAGCACATTTCTTTTTATGCACGGTACAGAGTCACTAAAGTGCTCAAATGTGTCTTTTTTCTATCTTGTGCACACAAGTTATCTTTAGTAAACAGGTCATTCATCCCTAGATCAAGCCATCAATCAATTAATTAATTAATCCATCCATCTATTCATTCATTTACCTATTCATTCACTTACTCATTGTCTAGGCCGCTTTATCTTGTGTACACAGTCACACAGGCTTGGAGTCTGTCCCAGGAGACTTTGGGCACAGGGTGGGGTATCCCCTGGACATGGTGCTAATCCATTTCAGGACACACACACACAAACACACATACGTATATTTGGTAATGCGAATAAGCCTAATCTGCATGTGTATGGACTGGGAAACCCAAGAACCTCTTCACTTTGTTGATGTGCAAAGTATATTTTGATGCAGATGTCCATGTCAGATCGGAACCTAGAATACTTTACTCCCCTTGAAGAGAATAAACTAATTTCACTCATCTCTTCTGCAAATTCATCAACTTGTATATTAGATCCTACACCGACACATTTTCTTAAACAG
>JAQMYL010000020.1:804687-820164 GCA_030014365.1 Clarias pachynema
GACAGAAACTCCGAGTTCAGAGAATAAAACCTGCTCCCGACCAGGTTAGGTTCACAGAGTAAGTTACCACGGCAACTGACTCTGAGTAATAGTTACCTCTCTTTCAGAAACAGGCTTGAGTTACCCTGCTTTCTCGGGTTTGACAAACCTGCCTTTTTGAAACGGAAAACTCTGACTTTCTCTTATCTCAGGGTTACCAAACTCCGAGTTTTCACTTAACCTCCTTTCTGAAACAGGCCCCAGCACACACTATTACAAACCAAAAACACAGTTTTTCCCATCCATGTGTCAACACAACTTTAGGGACCAAAAGCATCTATTCCAAATACTTAATAACCTTATCTATCATCTTTACTTTAAAAAGGGACCTGTCATTCAAAATTCACTTTTTATTCATTTTTAGACATTTAGATTTGTCTCTCCGGCATGTGTACAAACAACCAACAACAACAACAAAAATCCCTGTTTTTTTGTTCTTTTTCCATTTTTGTACTGGCTGGGGTTTAAACAAGACAATTAAATTTTCCTCCCTTATGTGAGCTTATATAAGAAGAGCCCCTCCCCTGGCTCCTTGCTCGGCTCTGCTGCTCCCTGGAGAGATGTGGCTCGGATGTAGCTCATTAACATAGACACTGAGGAGGAGAAGAGCACAAAGGGAGTTTGAGGTATGAAAAAGTCCATTATCTGAGAGTTATTTCAGCTGGACCTTCAACATACACTTTGTTAAAGACATAGCAAAAATATGGGACCTTTAAGTGTGCAATCACATGCTGGTTTACGTTAAAGATTAGCTGAGATGATATTGAGTAGAGCCGTTTACAGCAGATGTTACAGTTTGTTGTAATGTCCAGTGATGAACGGGACTTTTCTCTTGTTCTCCATAGAACCTGATTCAGAAAAAAGAGACACTTTAATGAAGTACCTGTTGTGAGAACAGCACAGTTAAAAGATTTCAGCTGACAAAGAGCATATGAGGCTAAATGCCTTCCCTAGACACGATGCAATGTGTATTTATGACCACAGACCAAAACTATTCCACATTACCATTTATAGTGAAGTGTCCATGACTTAATATCCCTAGAAATCTTACTCTTGATTTGTCCCTTGGCAGAAAGGATTAAGTTCTACGGGATGAGGAGAGCATCAAGTGATAGGAGCATGAGTTCTACTGCAACACACGGGGAAAAAGCAGCTGCTTCAAGTTCAGGCTGCATAACAACTGTGTAAATCCTGCTGGGTTTCTTAAGTTTAAAGGAGAATTCTTATATTAGAAGAAATACTTCTGAACCCTGAAATTAAATTTTTCATTATCAGTTTTGTATTTTATTTTTGTCACAGATGTCGACTGCATACTGTTTGCTGATTATAAAGGACAGGTGTCCTTTCTGTTATTCAGTGCAGAGTTAATCAGTAGATGGACCTTTCACCTGGCACCAGTTTCCAACCATGCATACCACTGCAGCAATCACTGATCTCTGTTGTGTCATATTTGTTTCTGTCAGCATTGTGTACTTATATGTTTCATATTATTCCCTTTCTATTTAACTTTACTAAAAATGGTTAATAACAATTTTCATGGCATGCAACAGATGATGAAAATGTGATTAAATTAATAAATGTGATTAAAGTTTGGGCTTTGACCCGGCCTTTTCAAAACATAGCATTTCTTCTTGTTCATGCCACTGCTTTGTAGTTTTTGCCTTGTGTTTTTGCTCATTATGTGGTTTGAACATATATTTTCACTTAAAATGTCTGGCTGCCTGAACCAGTTTCTTCTGAGCAGTTTGCTTGTATTTGGCCTTATCCATCCATCCATCCATCCATCCAGTCTGTTATGCCAACAAGCTTTAAAAATCATCCTGCTGAAAAGCAACCCCAGGACATGATGCTACCACCACCATGCTTAATCAGAGGAACATTGTTACTCATGTATTGGGCCATATTTAGTTTGTGTTTGGCTTTAGACCAAACAGTTCAACTCTCTACTCACTAGGCCACAAAATCTTTTCCCAAAAGTTTTCTCTGAAGTGGCTTCACTCTCTCATAGAGAATCATGAGAACATTACTGAGGTCTGCACAGGTTCCTCTGTTTCAGCCAGCGAGCTCTGTAACACCTTTAGCATTGTGGCTGGTCTCTTTAGCACTTCTCTGACAATGGCTCTTCCTGCCGTGCCTGGGCCGTTTGGTCTGATCTCAGTAGTGTCTGGGTTGGGCCACATTTTTCCACTTTCCTATAATGGATTTCACAGTTCTCTTAGGAACGTTCAAAGCTCTGCTGATGTTTTAAGAACGTTCTCCAGCTTTTATCCCTCCTAGCAACTTCAGCTTGAAGCTTCACAGGCAGTTCCTTGGTCTGATCTGATCTGCCATTTTAATTGTGAGACTTTCCAAAGTCAGAGATATTTATTGAGCAAGCATACAATTGGACACAGGTGGATTTAAAATGAACACAGGTGTACTGTATTTAGTGCGAGTGCTTAAGAAGAATTAAACACTGGTATTAATTTAAGCTAAAAGAAAGGGGAGGGGATGAATAAAGCCATTTAAATTATGACTATTGTTAAACAGTTTTGAGCATTCACACTAAATACTTTAAACAGGGTACACCTGTGTTTAATTTAAATCCACCTGTGTCCAATTGTATGCTTGTTCAATAAATATCTCTGTGTTTGGGAAGTCTCACAATTAAAACTGCAGGTCAGATCAGACCAGATCAGTTTTTTTAAATCAGTGAAAAAAGTGTTGTTTTAGACTATAAACTTGTTTATATATATATATATATATATATAAAACTCTGAAGATATTTAAATATTATATCGAATTTTGTTTCTGCAGAGAGTCACGTTAAAATCCTGTTTAGTATGGATTATATATATTCTAGTCTAGTTGCACAGGTTTGTTTAGTTGTGCAGCCAATTAAGCTACGTTTACACTTCGACCAGTTCATTTTATAACATTAATTTCTACTGAGCCATGCCAGATATTGTTTCACAGCCAAAACATTAAGATAACTAAAATCTACAATCTACAATCACTGTTCCTGGTCAGATTTTACCAGCTTTTAACACCCATTTCAGCTACAACCTTTGTTCCAAAGGTCCATTTTGTGTATAAATGAGTTACAGTAAATATTCATACCAAATAGAAAACAAAAATTGCCTTTGAGAATCTTCAGAAAGCTTGATACAGTATATCCAGGGATGTTTTATACTTACCATTTCCCTTGACTATAATTCTAATCAGTTATTGATGCAATTGTCATTTTTAGGCATTCTGATGGATCTCCAGTGTGTGTGTCTAAAAAGCATTCCCTGTAAATGTTGACCAGCGGGGCTATTACAGTCATAAAAAAAGGGAATAAATACAATGGTCACCTTTGCCCTTCAGTGGTCACCAGTTGGACTACAGATGTTTCTAGATGGATAATGGATGGACGGGGCCTTTAATTAGTGTGTGCTCAAAGGGTGGACCAATCTGATTTCACACACAGTTTATAAAAGTTTAAAAGAGCAGTGGATTTCACATGAATTAACTTATACATTACAAAAACATGACATCCAGGAATGTCAAATTATTTTGATTATATTATCAGAATCATCTAATGTTTTCTGTTAGGGGATTACAAGTGAAATTAGTAAACCTATTCCTAGGCTTTTTAACTAATTAACTAAAGCTTTGAAGTTTCTTACTCTCTTGCCATATAATGATATTAACCCTGACTTCCTAAGCTTAATTATTCACGTCTTTTCATAAAAACTGACTTTTGGAATTCTGGAAATGTTGGAAAGGCGTATGCTGCTGGTATTAGAGCTGACTCTTTACCTGGATTCAATCCCAACTCACTGCTAATATGACTGGATTTATTAATGGTTCTCCTCTTAATAGCTGCCAGGCTGCCAGCTAGAAAAGTGAGTTAGATTAGAGCTGATAGAACAGACTGCCAGGCACGCTAACCTGTTCTGAATATGTGGCAGCTGTTTGTTCATATATTATCCAGGAGGAACCTGAGGCCTGAGGATGTTGTAAGATGAAAAAGATTTTTCTCAGAAAGGCTTGTGTGTGTGCGAGGAATTAGAAGAGAAACAGCTTCGTTCACGCACAGCGGAACTGAACAGCATCTAGACATCCGACTACATGTCATGCCGTGAAGGCTCAGCTTTAAGGGGAAAAAAATTCTCGACAGACGATCCATTCATAGAAAGGAGGAACCTTTGGAGGTTTTTGACTTGCGCCAAAACATTAGAGGCGACGCCATGATGCTCTTTATGCAGATGAGAACTGACAGGACTGGACAAGCTCCAAAGCAGATATACAAAGGAGCCTCTCTGTCGAGAGCATGAACAATTCCACACAAATCCTCCACATTAAAGAAACCATCTGAGAGTCATTTACCTAAACATTGTGGTCTTTGCCATGGCTTGGGAAACAAAAACAAAATACATTCAGGTCTTCGATGTGGCCTTTATGGGTGGATTTTAATTACTCATTAACATGAATAAAAGACAAGTTCAGGTTCAAGAGAAATAACTTTGTATTTGTGGTTGTAATTTTCTTTTCTTATTTTTTAAGTCAAAAAATATTTAGAATAATATTTTGAGCAAATACTGTACTTGTTGCATTATGTTTTGTTCTTTTCTATATAATAATAGTAATAATAATAAGTAGTAGTACTAGTAGTTGCAATAGTAGTAATTGCAGTGACAGTAGAAGTAAATAAGATAATTACTAAATTCTACAAAATTATCACTCACTCACTCATTGTCTATACCGTTTAATCCTGAGGGTCGCAGGAGGCCTCCCAGGAAACTTAGGGCGCGAGACAGGTGACACTTTAGACAGGGGGCCAATCCATCACAGGACACACACATACCTATTCACACAGTACGGGCAATTTGAGATTGCCAATTAGCCTAATCTGCATGTCTTTGGACAGTGAGAGGATACTGGAGAACCTGGAGGAAACCCAGCAAGCATGGGGAGAACATGCAAACTCCATGCACACAGAGGTGGGAATCGAACCCGGATCCTGAAGGTGCAAGGCAACAGTGCTAACCACTAAGCCACCGTACTGTCCTCTACAAAATTATAATTAACCCAATTAAATCATAATATAAAGTATAAATTTATGGTTAGTGTTTACATCCATCAATATGACAAATATATTTTGTGAATTTTATAATTTTTATATAATTTTATTATCTTATCATATTATCTTAATTCAATGTCATGTCATTATTTTAATTCAATTTATTTCAGGAAGGCTTGTGTGTGTTCAAGGAATTGGAAGAGAAACAGCCTTGTTCACACACAGCTGAACTGAACAATACGTAAGCATCTGACTTCATGTCATGCCATGAAGGCTGGGTTTTAGGGGTAATATTTTGTTACATTTTATTAAGAAAAGCTTGCGTAATAATTCAATAAATCATTACTCTTGCTTAGTATGTAGTTGTTGTTTTTTTTCTTTTCCTCTGGATGGGGTGCCAGAACTCACTCACACACTCATTCACACACTATAGGCAATTTCCATCCATCCGTCTAGGAACCTCTGTAATCCAACTAGAGATTGCGGAGGCCAATGGTGACCATTTCTTCCCATTTTGCATGACTGTGGTAAGGTGGCAATCAACACTGACACATGGATTCACATGCACATTCACACACTACAGGCACTTTGGACTGTGGGAGAAAACCATAGAACCCAGAGGAAACTCCACACACACACACACACAAAACCCTGGAGGCCACAGTGATAACTCACCATGCTACACAAAATAACTCAGTGAGTCATGACATCAAGATAATAAACCAAAATAACAATAAAAGCAATTAAAAAATTCACCTTGTGTTTCAGGGCTTCCACAAAAACACAATATTTTACATCAAATAGATCTTTTATTAAACTAACATTTATAATCAACAACAAATTAACTAAACAATTCTTAAGCATAGGACAAATATATGTATAATGAAAATATTCCAGCCTACATGCTCACTGTCACACTTAGCAGAATTAAGCAACATTATTCACATCAATAATTTAGGAACATACAATATGGGGGTGACATTGCTGTGTAACTGAAACATTTTCTTTAAACTATGCAGTTTTTTTTTTTAATGATAAATAGGTATTTTTCTAAACAAGTGCTTAGAAATATTGCATCCTAAGAAGACATGCAGAACATATAAAGTCAATATTTAAGTCAATATATATATAATTTTATTTAGTGATTTTAACAAATATTAAATGACCAAGACACCCTTCAGTACTTAATACTGACATCCTAGGTCATAACTGGTTTATGTCTATATTCACACCTCACTCACAAAGGAATGTTCAATATTTTGAAGTGAAATGGACAATTTCATTGATCTGACGATGATTAATTAAATTAAATAATTTTACATAGATGAGCAGATGATAGAAAGCAGGTGTGTGACGTCATACAGACAAATCTTATTAATTGCTAGAGAATGAAATTATGCTACAAGGTTCTCATTACTTTAAAAGTTTTACAGCGCTGAAATACTGACACTATTTCACTGCATAGCGATCATCCACACAGGCACGATGATGTCTGGGAAGCCTTCCTGCTTCTGCGTGTCCAGGATGGTGAGGCCAGCTTTCTGGATAATGCTCTTCATGATGTCCAGGTGGCGGATGAGGCTGCTGTCAACAGGGTCCAGTCGACAGCCCTGGCGTGCCATGTTATCCTTGATAACAATGACTCCGTTTGGCCTCAGGCTCTCCTTCGCTCGCATCAAGAACTCCAGGAGATCTTTATCTGTCATGTGACCTGGACATAGATCGTAATGCAAATTAATAGGCTTAAAGAACATCATTGTTTTGAAAAGACTCAAATTTACATTGTTGGAATGTCAAATAATCATAGATTATATTACTGATTTAACAGTATTGAACTACAAAAGAAAATTCTGTAGCGGCTACAGAATTTTCTTGTGTAGTTCAATACTGTTAATACTTGTGTAGTTCAATACTGTTAATACTTGTGTAGTTCAATACTGTTAAATACTGTCAATACTGTTACAGTGTAGCCCATGTATGAGCATTATGCTTGTCATGTGAACAGACTTATTTATGAATCTTTCATATGAGTGTTTACAAAGACATTTGGTTTTCATGAAAATCCTGTAAACATAATCTGCAACTTTATATAATTTGCACAGGTTACTGCACTATTGTATCTGGAATACAGGGTAAAGTTAGTACTGTAATTATTTTTCTTATGTTTACAGTGATTAACAGATAACCTTATCCAGAGCGACTTATCGAGGAACATTGCATTCTTTATCAAAAGCATGTCCCCACTCTAGTTCACTAGGTCTGGGACTTACACAACCATTAAGAATGTCTGTTTTTTATTATTAGCATTATTTATAGACCTTCTGCATGTGACACCTGTCCACCATGGCCCCATCCACTTCGGGATGGCCAAAGGACCGTTACTTACCAGATGCTAGCGCCAAAACCCACATTAAAATCCAGTCACAGGAGCCAATTCAGCAAGAAAACACTGCTAACGTTATGCCACATAACACTTTGACTCGTCTGTGTCGTGAGCTACAAGTCTAACTAACTTGTAACACAAAGCTGAATCCCAAATCCCTCTCTAACCCCTGATGAAGGCCATTACTTACTGTGTGAAACAAGGCCTTCTACACCCTACTTTGCACACTAGTGTCTCATTTAAAGCTATATAACGGATTTAACCCCAGAACAGTTACTTAGCAAATAATTTAAAATTTTATGAAGTGTAAAGCACAGCATAGCCTATAGCATAATCTCATTTGCAACTGAAGCACTGAATGTGCTAATGCTATTGCTAGCAAATGCCATCCAATCCAGGAAGAATCATATCTTTCTTGAATCATAAAGAATCATATCTTTTCTTGTACAGTGTCTGAGGTAATCACATTATGATATCAAAGTTCTGAAAATGAATATCATTAAATCCTTTTTCATCCATTTTCATAGTCCCCCACAACATGCTGCATCTAAAAAATAATCAGCAGAACAGTAGCCGTCAGTTGCTAGGTTATGCTTTTATCTGAGTGACAAAGCATCAGGTAATCTGGTAGGTCATCAGGTACTGTAATCATCAGTTAAATCTTACTGTAACTTTTTTTGGCTCCAAAATACACTTCAAACTTAACATCGATTAACGGTACTTCTGCCGTACACTGTTGTGACAGACGTCATGTTAGACACGATTGCAAAAGGTCTATAGAATACGAAAAATAAAGAACGAATAATCATATAAAAAACTAAGCAATTATAACAGTACATTAAGTGTGCACATATTATTAATTTTATGCTGTAAATTACCAAGCATTTTAATAAGCATAGAAGTGAGTCAAAAATGTCCATGTCTGCCTTTCAACCTTTACGTTAATTGTTTATTTCATGTTCCCAGCTCTCTGTTTAATTGAACATTTGAATTAACTAATTTATTTATGCATCTTCAATAGAAGCTGGCCATGGTTGTGATGGATAGATGGCCTATCCCAGGGAATACTGGGTGTGACTTGGGAATACATCCTGGTACATGTGACATCCGTCTATCATATAGCACATATACCCACATTTAGACACTCCATCACACATGGGGCAAACTGACATGTTTTTGGATGGTCAGGTTAAACTGAGAATCATGAAGGAAACCTGTGCAAACACATGGAATAACACGTTTTTTTATACTAAAAAAGAATGCAAATAATGTAAACCAATCTAACTCTTATATGAGAGTTTGCAAATGTCAGGATTGATCCTGAAAGCCATGCAGTACCATGCACAGATCAAGCGCACAGTTTAAACAGACATACACTCACTCACAAGCCACCCACTGCATCCAGATGACATCATATCTATCGAGCGGAGGGATGAAATCCTGCAGGTTGTCTAGGAAATACGTCTCCACACGGTCAGCACAGTCACCCAAGTAACACTCATGGGCATGGACAATGAACTCCTCCATCATGTCCAGCATCTCCATGGTTTCAAAGACAGGAAACAGAACACCTTTTGACACCCGGCCAATCCCACAGCCGCAATCGAGGGCCCGCTTGGTACCGGCCTTCCCTGGCCCCTAACATGTTACATCAAATAAACATGTAAAGTTCGAGGTGTTTCGTGACCCGTCTCGCTATGATTCTGTCCTTAGTT
Organism: Clarias pachynema; assembly: GCA_030014365.1. Classification (NCBI taxonomy): domain Eukaryota; kingdom Metazoa; phylum Chordata; class Actinopteri; order Siluriformes; family Clariidae; genus Clarias; species Clarias pachynema. The sequence continues at coordinate 813,872 of JAQMYL010000020.1, forward strand.
TACTTTATTAGTCATCCTATTTCATACATGCGTGCAGTAAATTGGTGCTCATCGATAAATGTAAAAATAATTTGATTGTTAAAAGCAATATAGTGAATTTGTATTGACCCTCATATAGTCATTGGGCACTTTAATAGGAACATATACAATCAACCAATCATTTTATCTCACCCACTCATTATCTACCCTGCTTATCCTGTACGGAGTAACTAGAGGCCTGGAGCTTAACCCAGGGAACTTGAGGCTCAAGGCAAGATACATCCTGGATGGGGTACCAGTTCATGGCAGGACACAAGCAGTCACACACTCCCTCACACTACTGGCAAAACCAATTTGCCTCATCTGCGTGTCTTTGAAATGTGGAAGTAAACTAAGGGAGGAAACCCACCAAGCAAGGGGAGAACATGCAAACTCCATGCACACAGACCTGAAAGTGGGACCCATGAGGTATCGACCCTGGAGATATGAGGCCACAGTGCTAACCAATAAACCACCAGGCTGCCTTAATCTTTTCAGATCCTGATAATTTCCTGTGACTACACACAACAATCTACCAGTTTTAAAGTTTTGTTTATAAAGAGAAATAATCTCTCATAACAACCATGATTAGGAGAAAAGCATCTTAAAGTGCAAAACTTGTCCAACCTTGAGCAAAACGCCACAGTGGGTTCCTCTCAAATCAGCTAAGAATAGTAAGAAAATTGGTCAAACATCATGTGGTCTTTTTCAGGAATTAAGCTGAGGCATTTGGTGGTTGTTGTTATGTGATTGACTGATTGGATAACTGCATGAATGAGAAGGCATACAGATGTTATTTTTAAAGTGGCTGGTCAGTGTACAGTATATTCAGTATGTAAGCTCCTTTAACATTGCTGTGGGTCTCTTGGCAGCCTCTCTGATAAATTTTCATCATGTTTCTTTGTTTGGTTGAACATCATGTTCTTATTATGTTTGTATCCCCCTCTTGCCTGAAACATATCAGCAATGAGATTCTCTACATGTTTTGTAAACTCTTTATGGACCATGACTTCAGCAGTCAGATGAAACCAAGAAAAAAGTTATCAGATCAGAATCACTTTTTTGAAGGGCGTGATGATTCATTTTAAACATGTGTGAGTGTGAATGTGATGGGTAATTCTGTGCACTGTACCATACACATTTAAACAGGGTGTGTATATGTAATCAATAACGATTTTTCATAACAATTGTTCATTGTTTTTCTTTTCTTTTTTTAATTGAAAACCTTTATTTTAACAGGAGGTGGAGACTGTTTATATGCACTGCAAATATCGATCCACATGAAGATATACTGTAGTTACTGTATAGAAATGAATCCAACATTAGTTAATATGTCGCTATAAAGAGTGCTTAAAATATCATACCACAAACTTCTTCAGGAACTGTCTGGAGCCCTCCAGATCCACCTCAGAGATCTCAACAAAACCTCCCATCATTCCTTCCTCTGATGCAGGGACATCTTTATAAAAATTCTGGGCCCTGTAATAAAACTGCTTCTCTCCCTTGATGTACTCGCAGGTCACAGCATATAGTTTCACTATAGAGGGGCAAATGCAGACATAAAATTAGGCCACAATAATATACAATTCCGCTGAACACATTATGACTAATATAATAAGGAGCTAATCTTCACAGCCTTTGGACAGACATCAAATTATATTCTATAATAAATCATTAATAAATTAATAAGAAGAACAGTAAGTGCACACATAAGGATACAGCATGTACAGCTTGGTAACAAATGCCAATAATGACGCATTGTGATATTTTGTTTTGTAACATGAGTGTGGCATGAGTGTTTTATAATGTGACATGAGTGCAGGAGGCAACAGGTGTGTGCAAAAAGTAACCAGGTGGGTGTGAACTTGTGATGGCAGCCATGTTCCTAGGCTTCAATATATTCTGTGAATTTAAGTCACAGCTGCTCTCTCCTCAGTACTACAGACCATACTGACCTACTTTCATCCATGCTGTCACCACCAAAAGTGTAATAAACGATTATTAGAACACCTGGGGCGTGGAGTGATATACAGTATATAGTTAAACACTCCAGTGCTATTACCTGCTATTATCACCGCTCGTGCCATACCTCTCATCCAATCAGATTACTTTGTCTGAGCTGACTGTTCTATAACAACTGTTTAACAATCATTTCCTCATCATCCTCTCATTTCTTGAACTTAATACACAATTGCAAAAATGCAAGCCCTGTCTTGTAAAGACTTCACTGTGTTGGAAAAATGTAAATTTTAAATGTAGATTTTTATGTTTCTCTGATGCAAAGATTAGTCCAAGTCATGTGAGGGAAGACTATAGAAATGATTACTTATTAAAATAACCACATTAATATAAATGTTGTAGCTGGATCAATTGTCAGGGCTGCATTGCACTACAGAAATTTGATCAGCACTTCTCACCAGTTTTGCAGTACAGAAATACAGAACACCTTACATCTCTTGTTTATGCTTGACACATGACTAAAAACTGCATGGATTGGTTGTGAGTATTGACAAATGATCAATGAGTGTTTTGTTCCAAAATCTTTAAAAAAGACCTTCCTTTAAGAAACTACACATGTATGTCTGTTGTGAAATAGAAATCTGATACTTAAGTCACACATTTGGCAGCTTGACTGCAGCGTGATACTGAAATGTGAGGAAAGCAGTAAGGAGAACAAAAATAGCAACATGGGGTGTCATCCAGAAGAGAGCTTAGGATCGTAAGATCAAGACCATCAACAGCTTTCAAAAAAGGATTTAAAGTTTAATTGAAAGTTTGCACTAAAGATTTTGGAAACATCAACAATAATTGATGGAACATTGATGGAAATGACAGTATTTACTTTGTCAGAAATGACAGTATACAGTATACTGCTACAAGGTTAATCTAAGACTCCTTACCACCTACCCAAAGGTATCTGTTCCAGCAGGAAAAGGTAGCTGGCGAAGAACTCCTGCCTGAGCGCATTGTGCAGATGAAAGGACATGCTGTTTTTACACATTTCATCATCTGTCTTTCCCCACCGTTCCCTAAAAGCTTGATGTGTCCTCCTGAAGTCCATGATGGATGTCAATCAGAGTATAAAAAGCCTGTGAGTAGAAATGGTACCTTTCTCAGGACTTTCTTCCAGTATGTCTGATTATAACTTCGTGTTGCAGTTTGTGTCCCTGCAGCTTGGACAAATCTGATCAGTGTCCTTTTTCTCCCAAGAGTGCTGTAGGGTGCTACAGATTAACATTTCACATGCTTCAGGTCTAAGGTTGAACTAACACGCAAACGTCGACAAGATCTGCCAAGAAGAAAGGCAAAACGGCTTGTTAAGGTCATACATGACAGCTGAATGCTCACAAGAGATGAGATCTGAGCTCGAACACTTTTCTTGTGGCCATATTTAGCACCTCCTTCTTGTCTTGTGTGTATACATAGTGTCAGGTGTCAGTGACTTTGGCTTTGCTGTTACAGAAAGAGCATGAACACATCCATGCTTTCTTAATCTGTGCAGCAGCATTCTGATTTAGTAAACAATTTAACACATGTGCACTCTTTCAGTGAGATGATCAGAGCATTACAACTACCACTGCTATGTCAGACTTACATACACACACCCAAGCACAAGTGTTTTTTTCTGCTTGTTCAGATGATTACCAACATTTTGGTGTTTAAGATTTCTGATGTAATACCATGTGATTAACTGGGTGAAACCAAAGAAAGGTCTGGAACAGGAATCACCCTGAGGAGTTCCATGTCTAGTGTAGACTGTAGTAACTATGACAAATTACAGGCTTTACATTTGCTGGGTCTGTTATAGAAGAAACTAGAATCAAGTTCACCAATAATTTTAGGCTTAAAGAAGATTTAATGCTAAGAAAACTTGAGCCACGACTGGAACTTAGTTCATGTATTAATTTAAATGAATAAATGATCCATTATGGGTTACATCCAAACCCAGTTAATTTCCACTCATCCAAATTTAAGCATCAAAAGGCTATTTTGTACACTACCAGCATGGTGGCTTAGTGGTTAGCACTGTCGCCTTGCACCTCCAGGTCCTGGGTTCGATTTCTGTGTCAGGTCTGTGTGCATGGAGTTTGCATGTTCTCCCTGTGCTTGGTGAGTTTCCTCCAGGTGCTTCGCTTTCCTCCAAAGACATGCAGATTAGGCTAATTAGATTTTCCAAATTGCCCGTAGCATGTGAATGTTGACCAGAGGCCCTGCAACTATCATGCAAAATGGGAATAAATACAATGGTCACCATTAGCCTCCATGGTCCTTGGTTGGACTATAGAGGTTCATAAATGGATGGACAAAGATAGGCTGTGTAGATACCTGACCATAACATTCATATGTGCTTTTTACATATCACATTCCAAATTTATTCCCTCTTTGCTGCAATCATGGCGGCACAGCAGCTTACTGGTTAGCACTGTCGCCTTTCATCTCCAGGGTCGATTCCTGCTGTCGGTCTGTGTGCATGAAGTTTGCATGTTCTTCCCATGCTTGGTGGGTTTCATCTGAGTTTTCTGGTTTCCTCCCACTATCCAAAGACACAGAGACAAATTGCCAGTAGTGTATGAATGAGCGAGTGAGTGTGTGTACTCTCCGATGAATGAACACTGGTGTGTGCTCTGCGATGAACTGGCACCCCATCCAGGGTGTACCCCGCCTCATGCCCTAAGTCAGGATAGGCTCCAGGCCCCCTGCAACCCTACAGTACATACAGGATAAAGTGTTACAGACGATGAGTGAGTGAGTGCTGCAATCATGCACTCTCGTCTTCTTGGAAGGCTTCCCCTAGATGTACGGATTAGAGTTCGAGTTCATCCTGAAATTTTTCAGTGGGGTTGAGTTCAGTCAGGATGCTAAATTCTTCCACACAGAGCTTGCTTTGTATACAGGGTCATTGTCATGCTGAAACAGGTTTGAGCTCCTTAGTTCAAATTGTAAGGCTACAGTGTATAAAGACATATTGTATAATATTGTGCTTCCAACTATGTACAGTAGCAACTACAGTATGTAGCAACAGTAGGCCACATACTTTTGGTCATATATACAGTATATCTGCTCTATTACTCTATCCCAGCTCTAAAGTAGCACTAATTTTGTTTTGAGAACATTTTGGGCCTTGGAACAGCTCGTTCGTATCACGCCAGGTGCTAAAGACACTCTAAATTGTCCAAGATGGTTGATAAAGTGGCAGTAAAAAAAAATCTGAATTACTGACACAACCCACTTTCTCAAACACACACACATACAGTATTCATACACACACACACACACACACACACACACACACACACACACACACACAGAAGAGGAGAGAGTCAAAGTCCTGACCCTGCAGGTGTAAGGTAACTTAAGTAGTTAAGAGGAGCTGGAACGATGGCAAACTAACGAAAGTTTGACCAGTTTAAATCAGAATAAGCTGCGTTATTTGTAAGAGCCAACAAAGTTTTGCCTAATTTATTTTATAATCATTGAATACCTTACTATTTGGTAATGTGCACACACAAAACATGACACTGTCTCCGGACCTGCAGTTGGCAATGAATGAAACTGTGTGACCAACCACACCGTGATGCATGATGGGAATCAAGTTACACACTCTAACTAGTGATGGCTAGATGAAGCCTCATTTACGTGTCATGGCTTCCCAGAAAATCATTTCATCATAAGATTCATTTCATGAATCTCCATTTAAGACCTCATTGTACTGCCATCTAATGGATACATTTCGTAACAAATAGATCCTAACATCAAGTAATATTTCATACATCATTGACGGTTGTCAAATAGTCAGGGTTTATTTTAGATGAGTATATAATAAGTCAATGATGTAGAAAATATTTCTGAATGTGTGGTTCCCACCGTGAAGCATGGAGAAGGAGGTGTGTTGTTGAGGGAGTACTTTGCTGGTGACACTTTTGGTTACTTAGTAATCAGTAAGTGTTTTTTTTTTTTTGCATATTTCTCACACTAACAGATCATCAAACAAATTAATATATTACACAAAGATAACAACATGCAGTTTTAAAATGATTATTTCATTTGTGGAAGGAAACAAGCTTTCTGCTATCTGGGGGGGGGCCCCCCCCCCCCCCCCCCCCCCCCCGTCTCTGTCTGTTGGCCGGCGGCTCTGTCCATCTGCCTCCTCTCTCTGATCCCTCACTCGGCGTGACTGTGAAATCAGGGCTGGCCTGCAGAAGAAAGGAGCTTCTTTGGCCTCTGTGTGTGTGTGTGTGTGTGTGTGTGTGTGTGAGAGTGTGGGAGGGTGCGTG
>JAQMYL010000020.1:828681-839008 GCA_030014365.1 Clarias pachynema
AAAATGTTATCGCGGTACGACGGTATTTACAATACCGTTACATCCCTAGTAAATAGTGCAGTGAGAAGTGTGCCACCTGTAAGATTACAAAGAAACGGCGATTATTACCTCCTCAAACGCCTCTAAAGTCTCAAAACTTTACTTGACAGTGAGCACGTGGGTTGATTGGCAGCAGACACATGGGCGTGTGCAGCTTCTAACGCAGGCACTTGCAATTTTCAACGCATACAACTAATTAGACTACCTTGCGTAAGTGTAATGAGTGGGTTTGAGACTAGTTCGCTCACAGAGTTTGTAGAAAAAGGCAGATGGGAGGCTTTTAATATGCGTGATTTTTGATAATGTAACACCCAAAAAAATGTGTTTCTGTGGCGCCACTTGGCTCTTATATCTGGGGCTGATCGGCTGATCGTTGGTCACGGCCAATCAAACTGAAAACCAGCCAATTCTGGTTGCTGGTCAATCGACTGGTTCAGCTCTATTATAAATAAACAAATTTATTTTTGAATATTTTGGAATCGCCATTCATAACTGGATACATTTTTCCACAATCTCCAGTACGTACAGTGCCTTGCCTTTTTCCACATTTTGTCACATTACAACCACAAATGTTAATGTATTTTATTTGGATTTTATGTGATAAACCAACACAAAGTGGCACATAATTTTGAAGTGGAAGGGAAATGATAAATGGTTTTCAAAATGTTTTACAAAAAAAGTGTAAAAAAGTATGATGTGTGTTTGTATTCAGCCCCCTTTACTCTGCTACCCCTAAGTAGAATCCAGTGGAATCAACTGCCTTCAGAAGTCACCTAATTAGTAAATAGAGTTCACCTGTGTGTAATTTAATCTCCGTACAAATGCTGCTGCTCTGTAACTCTGAAGGAGCTGCAGAGATCCACAGCTTAGGTGGGAGAATCTGTCCACAGTGCAATTAGTCGTGCACTCCATAAATTTGGCCTTTATGAAAAGAAGAAAGAAATTGTTAAAAGACTAAGAAGTCCCGTTTGCCAGAAGCCATGTAGGGGACACAGCAAACATGTGGAAGAAGGTGCTCTGGTCAGATGAGATATAAAAATGTAACTTTTTGGCCTAAATGTAAACGTCAGTGATTCACATAGAGTATACTTGGGCGGGCCGACCAGGCATATTTGCTGATCCTTTTAAAAAAAAAAATCTGCCCATCTAAGATCCGCGATCGTTTAACTGGTAGCGGACAGTTTCCTCTTGCACTAGCAAAATACAGATTAAGAAGCAGCAGTGTGAGTGCGGTGGACTGAGAGACAGTAAAAGCAGCAGATGCAAGCTGCCATAAAAAGGATAAGAAGCGCGTACTGATGTTGAAACATGCTCTGCAGAGAAACACAATTTCACTCAGTGAACAGGCTCTTAAAAAAAAAAAAAAAAACACAGGAGGATTAACTCTTAAAACTCAAGCAGCGCGGATACATACGGCAAAACAGCATTGGACACTTTTCAGATATACATTTTTTTTAAATTGAAAAACTTTTATCATTGTCCTTACACTTTAGAATGAAACAGAAAACGGAGTCAAATTCCCAGGGTTAAACATTATGTTGTGAAAATTTTCTATTTTGCTGCATTCCCCTGAGCCATATTATTACAGTAACAATCAGAAAAATAACCTAATCAGAAAAAGTGCATCTTGTAAACTCCTCAGTTGAAACAGTCTGACTCGATCTGGCCTGACCGGAATGAATTTTAAAGGAAAAAGAGGTGTGGTGTAACTCCAAAATCTGTTTAATAGTTAAATATTATATATTTAAAGGTAAAACACTCACTAAAACACTAAAAATTTTCTCTCAGTTGTTGGAAGAAATATATTTCTTCTGGACGTTTGCCCAACCTGGGGGTAACATTAGGTGATGTGAGGTGTTGTGAGTTAGGTGATGTATGGAAAATGAAAAGAATATTTTCATCTGAAATTGCTGTTTAATCAGAGGGAAATGGGCGGAATGGTGGCGTAGTGGTTAGCACTGTGGCCTTGCACATCTAATGTTCAATTCCCATCTCAGGTCTCTGTGCGTGGAGTTTGCATGTCCTCCCCATACTTGATGGGTTTCCTCCAGGTACTCTGGTTTCTTGCACAGTTCAAAAGACATGCAGAGTTGCCATTTTTAAATTGCAATCAATGACTCATATGCAATCATCCCCATACCCATTAAACTGTTAGCCTGAATTGAATGCATGAATTTTATCCAATTAAATCAATAATGCCAATTCAGAATGTGATCTGTTTGTGGAAAGTTCAAGAATAAAGCATTCTATACTGTAGCTGCAGGATAGAGCTAAAGTACTGTTGTACAAACTCAGAAAATCATCCAAGTCTTTACGTCTTTTTAAGATCTTTTTATGTTTCAAAAAATAAAGCTATACTGAGGGTTTTTAAATTTTTTTTTTATTGAAGCCAACCAAATAAGATAAATAAGAAAGCAAGTGAGCAATGCCATTAAGTAATAGAAATGTTTATAGCAGTGAGACACAGCACATTAGTTTCTGATGTAATTATCCCTGGTTTAAAACGTGTAACCACTTTCACAACCGTTTCATGGTGCTGCAACCATAAAGAAATCAGGAAGCTTTGTGGCATTTATATGACATCCTGCTTTTATGTCTGTATACATAGACTATCCCTTTTCACAGAATATCCCCCAGCTGTGTTCCCTCTAAGCTGCCAACGCTCGGAGCCACACGTCCAGTGTGCATCTCTTCTGTCACAATGCATTAGATCTTTCATAAACCTGTCAGAAGTCATTGCCGTAACTGAGTTTGGAAACACAAAGGGGTCATGCGGAAACCAGAGGGTGCAAGGGGCACATGCTGCAGCTGACCGCGCATGTCCGCTCACAGAGGAAGACTCATTTCTCATCCCGCATGAGACATGACCTCTCCTCCTCTCTCGTCCTCTAGCTCCTGGGTCTTCTGACCTCTCTTCTCTTCTCTGTAACGTACACTTTGCCTCTCTCTCTGTTGCTTTAACCCCTTTTCCACCATTTCCCTTGTGTTTAGTTCACCCTCCCTCTGGTGGTTTTCTGCTTACAGTAAAGAGTGCCCCACATTCCAGGTTCTTACTCTGGTTCTTTATGTCAACTCATCTCAGTTTTCATAATTTTAGTAGTTAGCGAAAATTTTACTCCATTTCTCCTGAAAGATGTCCTGCATTCCTCTATATTTATAACCTGCTACTGTTATAAGATGGAAAGTAGTTTGTCTCATCAACTAGGTGGCAAAGTTCACTCCTTTTTCTTAACTGAAAGTAAAACAAGTAAACAATCAATAATCAATTAATCATCAATATTTAATGTTAACATGTTGAAAGACATGTTTTCTCAGTTTAAGTTTTTTTTAATAGTTCTAGCACCACAATTCCAACAAAATATAGTTGCAAGCAACGATGACATCAATGTGATGTCACTGAACGTGTCACTGAATATAATGGCACTCAATATAAGGCGACACAGAAAGTTATTCATCATTTTTTGGTGTAAGTTTAAGACATTATCACAGCTGACCAATTTGAGATATCAAAAATCCTTCCACAGTTTTGCGTCCTCCGTGTCTTTAGATCACATCGGGCCGGTTTGGTGACGATCATATAAATTCCCTAGGAGGAGTATGAAAAAATTCCACCCGGTGTGTTTTTGCGAACGACCCAAAATAACTGGCCATGACATGCAGTGCGAAAGTTGTTCGGCTCAATGAGCTCTAAATGTGTACCGAGTTTCGTGTACCTATGTAAAAGTGTGTATGAGATATCCAGAAATATCTCATGTGGGGGCCCGAGACTCTCAGGCATCCTAATAACAGCAGATTCCAACCTGTCTGCCAGTTTTCATGAGTTTTTGAGCATGCTATTTTTAAATGCTATAATTGTATATAATCGTGTATGAAAACATGCGCCCCATGGTCTCTTTACTCATCTGTTAGTTTGATGAGGAAAAAAGCTCTGATTAATGATTAAAATAATAATAAAGATGATTTTTAAAAATTCATTTAATTCATAATTTTTTATTATTTAGTAATTTAGACACTTTTAGGACTGTGCAGAGTCTGTGATTGCACTAAAAACATTTTGATGGCTTGATCACAAAATGATCTGATTAGGCTTATTTTTATTTCACTAAAGCATGCAGCCATCCAAAAGCATAAACAGATTAGGAAAAAAAAAACAAGCTCTTACACAGCATTGACTGCATTTACGATTCCTTTAATTTAACTGTTGTTTATTTGATAAAAGTCTTCATAGACAGATATCCATGGCAAGTTGAGAAAATAAGGCCAAATAAAAACTTGCTGTATTATTACTATTTTTGTGGAATATAGTTTCCTCAACATCTATTGAGTTTTGCATATTGGCAATGCATACTGTCTTATTCACTTAGTTTGATTAGTGAAGTGTTTAACAGTCTGAAGTATAAGGAAGTATAAATCATGTATTGTATTTATATAATGGTTTTAAAACTTTATACAGATTGCTGAGATACATTTACAGTCATAACTTACCCTTGGAAGACTTTTAATTAGTGTGTATAGTGAGTGCTGCACTAAGTTTTGTTTTGTGTGTGCTGCTCCACAGAGGCGGCTTTAGGAGCCTTGGCACGTGTCCTGCGGGAGGACTGGAAGCAGAGCGTAGATTTGGCAACCACCATCATCTACGTCTTCTTTTGTTTCTCCAGGTATTAAGCAGAATATCAAAATATCCTCTAACACTTTCTAGTCTGAATGTTGGAGCCACTTTCACCATATGTCATTACACAGGCTTGTTTTTCTTCTCTTTTTTTTCTTTAATAATCACGCTAAATTGCTTCTTCATAACAATAATGCCTACTGTCGAGACCAATTAGAGTACCGGATTGAGTAGATGACTGTGAAAACCCATAGTTGTTCTTGGCACAGGTGTAGTCCATTGTTTTTCTGTTGGACTGCATAATGGATTCGGTTCTCATCCATTACAGACCGGGGATCATGTTGGGTGCTAGCTCCAGCTTTATTTTGAACGCTGTCCAAGTCTCAGAGTCAAAACATAATTGTGAACGTTCCTTCCCTAGTTTCATCCAGTTCCACGCACTGATCACTCACTATAAGATTGGCGCTCTGTGCATGAACATCATGGAGCACGAGTTGAAGAGGTACGACCTGTGGCAGGAGGAGCTGCAGAAAAAAAAGAGAGCTGATATCCTTTCTGCGTGGCTGGTCACAGGGGGTTGGGAGTCATACGGGGGTCAAGTGGTTAAGTCGGGTCAATGGTCAGAGATGCTTTATTGTTTTATTTTAAACGAACACCATACTTTGGATGATGAGTGTGTCAGATAAATAGTTGTAAGTGGAGGTTAGTCATGCTTATATAGAATATATATATGCAGTTTGGGTGCAACCAGAAAACCCGGAAATGGGTGGAATAAAAACCATAATGAAACACACCAGACCTGTGTTTATACCTCTATATCTAGAAACCATGCAACCTGCATATATCACAGTTGATTTCCAGATGATTACTTGTTACTTAATTTCTTGATTTTGGCAACTCTCACCTTCCAAATGTTTAAATGAAAAGTCCTTAATTGGTTGAACGGGAGGAAGACCCAGAAAACCAAAACCTGAAGAAAGAGTATGAGAAAGCGCTGAAGAAGTACCTCGGCCTGCTGATCAAGCAGGAACAGCTGCTCAGAGGTAATATTATCAGAACCATATGCATGTACATGGCTGTGGCTATTGTCTCGGAGGTTATATTTTAATTGAATTTTTTCCTGCTAGTTGCTTTGTATCTCCTGCTGAACCTGTCTGAGGACACACGCATAGAGCTGAAGATGAGGAACAAAAATATAGTGCACCTCCTGGTAAAAACCCTGGACCGAGAAAGCAAAGAGCTCCTGGTACTCGTAGTGTCATTTCTCAAGAAACTCAGCATCTTCCTGGAGAACAAGAACGATATGGTGAGGGACCCACAACAGATACATTTCACATTAAGTCTTATGAACAATAAAATGAATTCCTGCTCATTTATACGAATTATTAAAAGCCTGGACTAAAAGGTGCTCGCAACAATTCATTCACTTTCTAATCACAGGCTAATAGACCAAATAAATTCTGTTTAATGTTTTGTTAAAGACATTAAGAATTTAAGAATAATGTCTTAAGTAAAGTATGCTCATAGTGCCACAGTGATGGACTTTGCATGTAATCTTTAGCAACTTGACCCATTTTTGTAATGGTTTCAGTGTGCACTGTGGCAAAGAGAAGTCATTGCAGTAACATTCATTAGCATTAAAACGCTGGTTTGGAAGCAGGTTAGAAAGGCTGTAATGGGTCTCAGATTTCCTCAAGTCTATGTGGCTGCGGCTGCAGTAGCCCACAGATGCGCTAACAAGCCAGGCTGAGGCCACATCACGAGACCTTGGCGCACACTGGTGGAAGTGTGAAACAGTCTGTTATTGATGTCAGAATAGCTCTTATACAAAATCTTCTATTGTCTTTCTGTATGTTTTTCTCTTTCTCTCTTCACCCACTTGCTCTTAATCTGTGTGTTCTGCTTGCTTTGTGTGTATTCCAGGCTGAAACAGACACGGTGGAGAAGTTGGCCAAGCTGGTCCCTTGTGATCATGAGGATCTGCTGAATGTCACTCTCCGTCTCCTCCTCAACCTCTCCTTCGACACCAGCCTCCGTAGCAAGATGGTGCAGGTTGGCCTGCTGCCCAAACTCACTTCCCTGCTAGGTAGGTGCCATACCTGTAGTGATGATTTAATCAGCTTGCATTACTTTTCCACAGAATAACCAGCAATGACCTAAATCGTGCTGACAGAGCTGATTATTAGTGTCTGAACGTTATATATACTACCCAACCAAAGTCACACTGCATTCAGCCTGCCTTTCTTTGTTTTCGTGGTGTCCAGTTCGGATATGAAAATTATTCGTCTTGCTCCCAGAATCACTCTTTCACAATCTTCTGGAATATAGCTGTGCCATCTGGGAAGAAAAACTCCATAGATGTGATGATCTGGTCATTCAGTACATTCAGGTCGTCAGCTGACTTTATTTTATTGGCACATAACGTTGCTCAGCAACTGAAGCAACCCCAGGTCATATCACTGCCTGTGTACAGTGGGCAATGTGCATGCTGGGTGCATCCCTTTATAAGCTTCCCTTCTTACCCTGAAACATCCATGGCTCTCAAATAGGATCAGACTGATCCTCAGACCATGTGACCAAGTCCGATCTTTATGCTCCCCAGGCAAACTAAAGAATTTTTAATGATCATGCTAAATAATGATTAATAACCATGCATCATTTATAAATGGACACACAGCTGTTTAGTCCCAATCCTGTGCGTTCTCATCATATTGAGTGTGCATGGACGTGCTCTTACTTCCACTGTGAAACAGCTGTGATTTCTAATGTCCACTTTTTTAATGATTTTTTTTTTCCAAATAAACTTCATCAAGCTTTTAAGTGATCTCCCGTCACACTTATTTATTATTTGTTTGACCACGTTTCTTCAGTGAAGTTGCCAGCTTTGCATTTCTATTTTTTGTTTGTTTTTGTTATAATTCTAAACAAACAAACAAACTTGCTCCTACCACACAGGATGTGGTGATTTCTACTGTCCACTTTTTTATTATGTTGAAGAATGCCAACATTTTACCATCTCAGATTGAAATGTATACAAATATAAAAACTATTTTAGAAACTACTTTTGGAGTCACTGTAGCGGTACATGAATTGCCACACAAAAATATGGATATGATAAAAATATGGATATCATGATATACTGTAATCATGATATTATGCTAGACAATATCCAAGACACAACACCAGAATCCTAAGCACATGAATGAGATAATACATTTCCATGTGTGCTAATTCCAAAGGTGAAGGGTTATAAAACCTTTAAATAACGTGTAGCTGTTTTTCCATCACCCTGTGGTTGATTAGTCCTTCTAGTACTGTAGAACTTTTATGAGTCCGTGTAGGAAAGGGACTCATAAAGGCCCACTGCAAAAACAGCTGCAAGTACACGCCATTGGAAATCTCTAGTGACCTCTTATTGTTTTTTCAAACTTCTTAACCCCTCCATAACTTCATTTGAGAATTGAATAATGTAATAGCTAGCAAAATAGCTAGCAAAAAAATGTACTACATTAGCATAGATCAAACACCTCAGTGAGTTCAGTCCTCCAGCTGACCAGAACAGACTCTTGTCTGTGTCCGGCTCCTAACCTAACCGCTTCCTGAGGAGAACCATAACGCGTGATTGGTGCCTGATCCATGCACCCAGGCGTGGTTGCCTTTGGCACCACTGATGTATCCTTTTAAGAGTCCTGGGGGTGTCATGTGTCCCACATAATTAATATAATATACTCGTTAAAATAACAAGCTCACTCCTAAAGTAAATGTTGTTCTTCCAGGACGGTGGATGTCCAGCGTTAGGTACCCATGGAGATCCGTAAGCATGCGCGATCACTCAGACTCAGGAGAACTTCCTGTAGCTAAAGCTCGATTCATCCAGCCAACCCCTTGTGTTTTTACGTTTTGAATATGTATGTATGGATCTGAAAGTGGAGAACTGTCTGTGTGTCGTCCTGAGCTTACATCTGGCACTCGGGCTGATGGATATAATTAAATGAGATGAACTCGTCTCATCCCTTATCTGTTCTGAGCTGGCCTGCTAGAATGAGAAGCCCACAAATCCCAGCAGCCCACACTGAAGGTCACAACCCTGGCGATAAGATAAAAAGCAGGGCTCAGCCTCCTCTCATCACTGCTGTCTACGTGTTATCGCTGTGAGGAGGAGAGGACAGTAATCCAGAGTTTACAGTGGATCCAGACATTTTTTTTGTACTTGGTGGTGTTATCAATGCAACACCCTTAAGAACTGACTCGTAGAACTGATTCTCCCTTAAGAAGGGACTGAAATCACCAGCGACCACTGTTATGATATTATCACGATGCCTAGGTGCGATTCAGTTTGTATTGCATTTCACAATTTTATAAATATCCTAATATGATATTACATTTTTATTGGTTTAAAATCTTGAACCATGCTGTGCTGCATGCCAGTATGTAAATGGTTTCGAACGCGCTATAGGATTATAGAGGCACAGTGCTATTTTTCCCTCCTCAAAGGCAAATATACACAAATAAAAAATAATTGATTGTTTAAAAAAAAAAAAGAGTCGATTTTGAGGTAGAATGGTGATGCATGACTTGACAAATGCATAAATTATCATATCTAACACAATTGATATTTTTGGAGAAGAACAGAAAAGAGAAAGAAAAATTTTTTTCTGCTAATTTTTCCATTGTCTTAAAGTAGGCGATCTTCATTTTCTAGCTAAGTTGAGATACTGGTCATTTTTATTTAGCAGTCACACCATCTGGATATTAACTCTCCCTGTGTCTTGTGATCTTTAGAATTTGGAAATGTACACATTTAGAATCGCTCACGTAAGGTCAAACTTAACTGCTCCTTAACTCGGCTTTTGTTCCTTTCCTTCGCGTCCATCAACTTCACAGGATCACGCTTTGTCATGCCACCTCGTAAATCCGCCTGCTTTGAAGTCTGTTTACTGCAACTATTCACTGTTTATTCATGACCACACTGAGATCCTGGAGGAGAAGGACGAAGGCCAACGTCTGCATGCCTGTCCTCTCTGTGCTTTCTTGGAGGCTGGGTGGTTTGTAATTGAGGTGCAACTCTCCTGCAATCCCACTAACTGCCCCTGAACAGGATAATTACTTTCTAACAATGCTTTTTCTTCCCCCGCGGCCCTCTACCTTTCCAAGGCTCCAGTAGGGTTTTGAACATTTTTATAGAGGCCGATCTCCACAGCCCTCGTAAAAGATCCACGGTTGTGTGTTCTCCCTACCTGCCGAGCGGAGCACTACTGTGCATGTGTAACGTGCGTGTCTCTTTGCTAACGAGAAGCACATGTTCAGGCCAAACGCCGCTTCTGGCAGAGGAGAGCAGCGTGGCTTGAAGTTATTAATGGCAGTAAAATTTATGCTTCCTTCTTTTTGCCAATTAAATGGAGGAGTCCTTTTCTTTCTGGGGCTTTGGAAAAAACATCTGGCTTCAATAGGCTGAGATAACCTAGCCTGAAGGGTCTGTGACCGGCTCCGACTGGTCCCCTCTTTCACTTTCCCTTTCTCTCCCCCTCTCTACTCTTTCTTTCTGTCTCTCGCTCACACTCACTTTCTCTGATTAAGCCGGAGACCTCACTTCTGACCCTTAATCTTTTGTGTGTGTGTGTGTGTGTGTGTGTGTGTGTGTGTGTGTGTGTGTGTGTGTGTGTGTGTGTGTGTGTGTGT
>JAQMYL010000020.1:863380-875807 GCA_030014365.1 Clarias pachynema
CCCGCTACCTCCCGTTCGCTCCATTCGCCTGAGCAAACCTTTCTCAGAAGACCTTTATTTATTGAGTCATGCGGCCATGGTATTATTGAAAAAATTTGCTATTGCGGTATGACGGTATTTACAATATTGTTACATCCCTAGTTCAAATGTTTGACTGCGGTTAAGAGTCTCATCACCAGAGTTGGGTAGAACGGCAGCATCAGTTAACGAGCATGTGCTTTAATCAATCATTGGAGAGCCTTGTAGTTTTGCATTCTTTTTGCATGGGCACAGACACACAGACATGAGGCGAAGTCTTGGGGGGAAAAGGGGGGATTTTTATTTAGATCAAACAGGGAAGGAGAAGTGTTAAAGGAGGGAGGAAAGGAAAAAAGCTGAGGATTTTTAATAAGCCCGAGATCCATTAACATTAAATATCGCCAGCCGGCCCGACCTGACGTACCTGCAGAAGGGGGGGACGCCTGCACAGGGAGCCTACGGAGTGAGCGAGGAGCGACAACAGGTTGAGGCGCACGACCATCACAGGCGCACGCAGTGACATGTTTTCAAAGTAACTTGAAAATAACGTAATTAGTAATATAATTACTTTTTACATGTAATAATCAGTAATGTAATCAAATTACAATTTTAAAGTGGTAATTAGTCATTTGTAGTAGATTACTTTTTTTGAGTAACTTCCCTAACGCTGCTCATCACCATCCTGTGCTTGAAGTCTTCATTCACCAGAAATTATCACAAGTCCCAGTTTGACTTAAACACACTTTGTACCTACCAAATATGATAGAAATTGCTATGCTTGGCCAGTAATCGATCACTACAGTCAGTTTATGATTAACAGAATTGCCGTTCTTGTCTCAGGCTTTGGGGGAGATGAGTAAACCAGACTTAAAGAGCTGTTATGAGAAAGTAAGTTGCCTGAGGGATCAAATAAAAGAGTTCAACTACCCCAACTGTAGAGGACTGGAGCACAGCACACAGATCGATATACAACAGGTATGGTTACTGTACATTACACTCTTATTCTGAACTTAAAAACTGTTTGCATATTAATGCTGAAAAAAATCCATAACTACTACTGTTTTGCAACAAAAAATGTGTATATAAAGCACTATGCTGTTATGGATTAAAAAAAGAAATCTTTGACCTAATTCATAGCCAAAACTACATGTAGCTTTGCTTATACAGATAAATCTTGGATTGCGAGCATACTTTGTTCCAGAAGCGTGTTTGTAATCCAAAGCACTCATATATCAAAGCAAATTTCTGCGTAAGAAACAATGGAAAATATTTATCTAAAAATGATTACTACAAAATAAAGAGTAAAAATGAAACAAATTAACCTGCACTTTACTTTTAGGAGAGGAGAAGGAGGGGGGCTACTGTGTAGGACTACACACACATACACACACATACACATACACACACACACACACACATACAAACACACTAATGGAATCAATGCTCTCTGACAGAGAGTCTCTGTTGGCAAACTGGAATCTGTTTCTTTTTGCACAACTTTAACAAGTAACCTATTTAAAGACACTTGCTTTTGCCTCCTTTTGAGGATTTCGTGGAAATGTGACATTGCGTTTTTGTTAAACAGAATCATCGCCTGCACTGCTACAGCCTTTTGAACCGTTTTTTTTTTTCATGGGGCCCGTTGTTGCAGTACAGTTACTATAGAACAGTCGCTACACTTGGACACAAAATAAAAAAATGTGGATGTTGACTATACGAGTGATGCATGCGCACTGGGAATGCACATGGGAGAGGATTACCCACAATCCTGCGATTGTGGCGTGAGAGAGGAAAAACCATTGGCTCAGTTGTGATCACTTGACGCTCGGGAGACAAAGCGTATATGAACTACTCATATTTCAAGCTCATTTATCGGGTTAAAATATTACAATCTGCTTACAAGTTGCTTACAATCCAAGGTTTTACTGTAATTTCTGCTAAAACAGTGAATGCTATCTCTTTAAATAAATATTAATGACTGTGGGTTTAAATTTCACTTATGCTAAATGGTGCAGCTTGTGGACAATGTGGCATATACCTTTGGATTGCTTCTGAACAGTTCTTCACAAGACAACATCAACCTAGATTCCATGGTAAAAGCCAAACATAGGGTGCTAAAGGTAAGCACTGGCACATTGACACAATCACACTTTATTAACACAAAAATACAATGAGATGGATGTTATTCCAATGTTTTGTGGAATACTCTAGCTCAATACTGCTTGCAACCAAGCCTTAGCATAACCCGTTAACCCCTTACAAATCATATAATTGTTGTTCAGTGCTCTGCATAATGTGGCTTGAATTAGGGAACACTTACTGTTTGCAACTGTGTACCCATCAGCAATATGACTATGACAGCAGTACAGAGAGAAAGAAGATTTTCCAAAAAGCTCTCCTCAGCATCACTCTACCTAGTGTCCGAGCTTTTCTAGCTCCTACATTCCAAAAGGTAAAGCTAGAAACATCTTGTTTGGCAAGACAGTGTGTTGTGATATAGCAACATTTATATTATAATAAAATGATGATGATTACAAACCGGGGTACACTATCTTGAATTTCTTTTTAGGATCTGCCAGACTTTCAACAGTACATATTTGATGATTATGCAAATTTCATTAATGTGGAGAGTGTCTATGAGGACATATTGGAACAGATACTACAGGAGGACATTAGCAAAGGCAAGTTGCAAAGAATGGCTGATGTTTTATTCAGTTTAGGCATCTTGCCTTAATCTTAATCTGACTTCTTATGATTAATTTGTTTATAGTGGTGAAAGAAGCAGCAAGTATGAAGAAGTACAACTTGTTCATGGAGTCCAGGTACCATATGAGTCTTTCAACTCCCCCTGGAAGCCCAGACTACACCAACTCATTGAAAAAAGTATCTGATCCTCTGCCATCCTCTTCTTTGCTGAGTCATGGCTTGAAGAAAACTGGTGAAGATCAAGTTGAGGATGAGAAGATGGTACAGCAGGAGCTAATCACGGCCAAACAAGAAGAAGCTCAGGCTCATGCACAACCAGAGATTGTTAAAGTATCTGCTGGTGAAGACCGAATTGAGGCTGAGGAGATGGTGGAGCAGGAGGTAACGACAGCCAAGCAAGAAGACAAGCCACAACCAGAGATTGTTAAAGTATCTGCTGGTAAAGACCGAATTGAGGCTGAGAAGATGGTGGAGAAGGAGATAATGACAGCCAAACAAGAAGACGATCAGGTACATGCACAACCAGAGATTGTTAAAGTAACTGTTGGTGAAAACCGAATTGAGGCTGAGAAGATGGTGGAACAGGAAGTAATCACACCCAAGCAGGAAAACGCTCACGTACATGCGCGACCAGAGATTGTTAAAGTATCTGCTGGTGAAGACCGAATTGAGGCTGAGAAGATGGTGGAGCAGGAGGTAATGACAGCCAAGCAAGAATATGATCCACAACCAGAGATTGTTAAAGTATCTGCTGGTAAAGACCGTATTGAGGCTGAGAAGATGCAGGAGGTAATGACAGCCAAGCAAGAAGACGATCCACAACCAGAGATTGTTAAAGTATCTGCTGGTAAAGACCGAATTGAGGCTGAGAAGATGGTGGAGCAGGAGGTAATGACAGCCAAGCAAGAAGACGATCAGGTACATGTGCAACCAGAGATTGTTAAAGTATCTGCTGGTAAAGACCGAATTGAGGCTGAGAAGATGGTGGAGCAGGAGGTAATGACAACCAAGCAAGAAGACGATCAGGTACATGCGCAACCGGAGATTGTTAAAGTATCTGCTGCTGAATACCCAGTTGAGGCTAAGAAGGTAGAGGAGCAGGAGATAATCACAGCCAAGCACGAAGAAGCTCGGGTCCATGCGCAACCAGAGATTTTTAAAGTACCTATTGGTGAAGGTCCAGTTAAGGCTGAGAAGGTGGTAGAGCCAGACATGACTGAGGTTCAGGCACATGCACAACCAGACGTTATTAAGGTATCTACATTGGTAAAAGGTGATGAGCACAAAGTGGAGGAAAATGAAGTGCCACCTGGGACGTTTACAGTTGTGGAGGAGTTTCTGGTTGCCACTCAGAGTTTGGAGAAGAAAACATACTCAGACCCTCCAGATATAGTTGCTATAACCACAGAGACCTTAGTTGACCCATTTTTTTTGTCAAATACAGAACTTGCTGAAACTATTCCAAAGCTAATGGAAAGCCAAGCCAGTGAGATGCCAGTCCAGGCTAGTCCTCCAGTGGGAGACAGAGGCTCCATGGACCAAAAGCCACACAGGGAAGATCTCAAATTTGTGTCTGCAGAGAGTGAAACCAAGAGTGCTGTACAACAAACTGCTCCAGAGGTACCATGCTCTTCAAGTGTACAACCTCTTGATGAAGAGCAAACCAACAATGCCAGTGGAGATACCAAAGTTATGGTGTATGATCTGACTTCTGTTGGTGCTCCAGCTTATGAGGACAGAACACAAGACGGTAACGGGATGCAAGATTTTTCTGATAATTCATCCTGGACCACAGAGGAGGAAGGAGATAGCATTGACGATGATGACGTAACAATGGAAACCACAAAAGCTCTCACTACTCCTGAGGACACCCTCATCCTAAAGAGTGAAACCGAAATCTCCGATGTTAACATGAACGTTACCAACAACTCTACAGAGCCCAGGAGTGATGCAGCCAGACCTTTAGACTGCATCAAGGAAATCCGAGAGCTTGTGGTGGAAGTGATAGAAGTGGAGGAGGTGATCCAGCACTGCCCTAAGCATTAGGACTTCAGATTGGGGACACGGTGAAGGAGAGCACTGTGTGTTAAAACGAGTGACATTTTCTGAATGACTGGACAGGATGAGGAGCTAATAGCACTGCCATGCCTTTACTGAATGACCTGATTTACTTATTAAAACGATTTGGGTAGTTTTTACTATTTTGAGTAGTTTTTCGGGAGTTGTGTAAGGGGAAAACAAAGTGGGTTTTAAGATGTTTTATTATTGTTCAGGTGTGACTAAGAAACTAAGTTGTAGCTGCTGTTGAATTTGTTTTTGCTGTTTTTTATGGCTTGTGCTCATAAATTAATTTTTGTTAAAACCGGGAGGAATTAAAATGTCTCAAAAGTAATTTTTAATTAACTGTTAAATGATTACAAGAAAGCACATGCACACGGTACAGCTAGCATTGTGAGTTAGCTTAATGCTGACATGACTAATGTCAGGAAGTGAATCACAATTTGGCACTATTGTACATTTTACGTGGATCTTCAATGGTTAAATACAAAAGGTACAAAAGTTTTTGTATTTAATGAACGACATCTGAGCAAACCCTTTTAAAAGGAATGGTCTGTGCATGCTCAGTAGAATTGGGTGATTTTGTTAAGCTTTTGATACAATATACCTGGGCCATTCAGGTCAAACTGGGACTTTTGTTGTGCAAAATAAGAGAACACAGTTATGAGAGTAAAATCTCTTTTTCAAATAAAAATTTTATTTGTCACATACACAGTCATACACAGAACGATATGCAGCGAAATGCTTATACAACCGCCCGTGAACTTAAAAATAAAAGATTATTAATAGGAAATAAATATGAATAAAAAAATAAATACAATAGAAAATGAAAAATATTTTCTATGTATTTTTATTTCTCTGTATAATTCCCTACTACACTAATCCACTTATCTAAGTGTTTCACTCGTGCTTGAAGACCATCAAGATAGAAGGTTTTCTCAGTACGCCAGAGCCATGATTAGACTGCCTGCTTCACATCTGAAACGCTGGCCTCCCAGGAACTCCTTTAATGGCTCGAATGTGAAAATTGCTTGGAGCAAGGTCAGGACTGTATGGGGGATGTGGCAATAACTGTTAGCCGAGTTCTTATAGTGTACAAGTGCTGTTGGTAAAAGATTATGTTTACAGTTGTCACAGATGAACGTGTGTATTCCGCAAGTTGGCAAAGGATACCAGACTTGAACACCCCTGGTACATTAACTTGCTTTAACTTTCAAAAGAGAACGGAAAAACCTGCCAGTTGCACTTTCCTGTTGATTAAAAAAAAAAATTGGCAAGTGAAATAATGGGAATATCACGGTACCCAACCTGTAACTTGTAGAGAGTCAAAACTCTCATTACGAGAAGGCGGTCTCTAAACATTTCTGTGCAGTTACAAAGTTATGATGGATTATTCTTACCTGTACTTTCTCTTTTTTTAACTGCTTGACTAAATTCAAAATTAGTTTAAAAAAAAAAAGACAAATTTGTATACGACTTGCTGAAATGGGCATGAAACCCATGACCCAAAAATTTTCCTCTGTGGCATGCTTTTTAATAATTTGTGCAGTGTGACTCAGATCAATAGATATAAAATATTTTCACAAAGAATTATAGTCTTATGTGTGGACAGGACGTGGTCAGGGAGGTGAAGAAAGAAGCTATACAACTGGAAAAATTTTTTAGCTTATCGTTCCTTTTTTGTCCACTTTATGGTTTTGCTTTCCCTCTAAAAGGTTTATCTATCTATCTATCTATCTAAATGCTATTGATGGCTTGCTTAACAGACAGGTAATATCTCTTTGGACTTTATATTGAGTTACCATCAACAGATTACAAGTGCAAAATACTGTATCGTTGCAAATCAACAATGATCGGGCCCAGGCACCACCCAGGCAGACACACCAGAAAGACAGGGGCACAGTGTGCACATGCATTTAAAAGGGAAAATACCAATACCATTATGACATAATATATGACTATATATAACTAACGTGGTTTTAGCTACTTTCAGCCCTAAGTTTAAGGCCATGCCACAGCTAAACTGTTCGTCTGGTCGTTTGGTCTCTTTTGCATCGTCAATCGCCATCATATTTGGTCTACTAGGGGATCATATAAATTCCCTAGTAGAAGTATATCAATGCAATCAACTCAAAATAATGACTTACTGTTGAGTAGAGCCCATGACATGCATAACAAAAGTTGTTCAGTACGAGATCTAATTGTGTACCAGGTTTTGCAATTATACATGAAACTGTAGGCTGTATACGCTATGCAGAAAATTTTCCTTTGAAAGCCCAGTGCCACACTCGGGGCTCAGGCATTCTAATGGCAGCCAATTTCAACCTGTGTCTAACTTTTCATGACTTGAGCATGTTAAGACCTCCAAAAAGCCCTGGATGCTGAAAAATAATTCCTTAGAAGAACAGGAGGGCCATTTGCCAACTATCATGGTCATGGTGCTTTGGCCCTAATAAATTTTTCATCTGCTAAATGAAATAATAGAGCCTAACATATTCTATATTATATTTAATTTCCTCTATAATTATGTATAATCTCCAAAATCAGCTCCTATAATCTGCGGTCATTTTTTAACATGTTGCACACGGACGTCTTTAAAGGTCGCACCATCCCGGAAATGTCTTGTGTTCGCTGCATGTTTTTCACACCCGCATTTCGCCAAACCCCACCTTCTGCGGCGGGATTGGTCAAGATCACCCAACGTTTTGTGATCTGATTGGGTCGTTGTGCCAAATCCCGGCTGTGATCAGCCAATAAACCGGCCGGTTGTTTAATG
Organism: Clarias pachynema; assembly: GCA_030014365.1. NCBI lineage: Eukaryota > Metazoa > Chordata > Actinopteri > Siluriformes > Clariidae > Clarias > Clarias pachynema. Next base: position 870,939 of record JAQMYL010000020.1, read on the forward strand.
CAGAAGGGGAAAACGGGTGTGGGAAGAACACAACACGGCAGCAACCGTTTGCTGTCATTTTTAAAGTGTTAATTGATCAAACTTAGGCGTTTTTTTTGTAAAGTAAGTAATAAAGAGTTGTTTAGGATTATTATGTATAGCTGTGTGAATAGTTAAATGCATACTATGTGTTGTTATTATGTATGGTGTCTCTGTTTGTTTGCTGACACTGTTTGGTTTAACTTGTGTATATTAGAGAGGAAACCCAGCATGGCATCAGCTCCAGCCCAGCAGCCCACCCTGACCATAGAGCAGGCTAGAGGTAAAGCTCAGCTCCTCACTCATATCCTCATGAGTATAAGCCTGTTCCTGTGAAACTGTATATCTATGCCTGTGTATGTGTGTATGATTGGTGTTGCAGTGGTTTTGAGTGAGGTGATCCAGGCTTTCTCTGTCCCTGAGAACGCCTCTCGGATGGAGGAGGCAAGGGAAAGTGCCTGCAATGACATGGGGAAGATGCTCCAGCTGGTTCTTCCTGTGGCTACTCAAATCCAGCAGGAGGTGATCAAGGCCTATGGCTTCAACAATGAAGGAGAGGGTGAGAAACTCTTACTCAATCAGTACTGAAGGTAATACAGCTTTGATGAGGGTAAGAGCCATGTTGTAAGTTTTCCTTAGTGTTTCTGTTTATTGGCATCTTCATCAACATTCTCAAAGGACGTTTGGCAAAAGAAGAATAACGCTTAGTCCTCATGTAAGGATCAGACCAGAGTATTTGGGGGGAGGGAATGGTATCTTTTTCATATTACGATGTTCATGTCTCAGGATGTTAAAAATATCTCTGATTTAACACGGCTTTGATGATGGACAGGGTGAGAGTGAGAAACCTTTTTTTTTTTTTTTTTTTTTACAATTGTTAATTACACTAACTATCGGTTGCAGCATGCGAGATAGTAGGTCCATACAGTCTGTAGTACTGATGAGCGAGCAGCTGCCAGCCAAAAGCCACATGCAAAACCAGTTACAGAAGCACTTTCAGCAAGAAAACACACACATCTGATCAAGGACACTACTTGGTGTGTGGAACAATGGACCGTAAAGCCTACATAGTGCACTAGCTTTCCATTTAACACTATTTGGGATTAACCCTGGAACCCGGAAGTTACTGAAGCTGATATTGTATAGTGGAAAATAAAGTACATCTTGTAAGTTTCTCCCACCACCTCCATTGTTTATCCCCCCCCCCCCCCCTTTGGGCTACATTGTACCAGTAAGAATTTAAAACTACTTTCACCCCTGTTAATTACACCACCTGCCAGTCACTAACTATGTGTTGCCAGTTTTACCAGTTACGGTTAGTTAGTGATGGTGGAGTGAAGAGAAACAAATAATAATCTAATGGGTACATGTTCCCCCCCCCCGCCCTCCTCCGCTCCCCCTCAGGTGTCCTGAAGTTTGCCAGACTGGTGAAGATGTACGAATCTCAGGACCCAGAGATCGCCGCCATGTCACTCAAGCTCAAGTCACTTCTTCTGCCCCCTCTGTCGACCCCGCCCATCGGGGGTGGAATCCCAGCATCCTAAGTGGCACTGCGTCAGTTTCTACAACGTAGGGGTTCAAAGCTTCAACAACCGTTAGTTACTGTCCTGCGTCTAAAATAGTGCCATATTTTCCAGACTATAAAATGCACCAATCAAAACACACATGGCTCCACAATCAGTGAATCTGCAGCTCTCAGTCACTACACCATAACTGGTGGTTTGATTGGTATGAGAAGTACGGTGGTGCCTGGTGGCGGGTAATGTTTAAGGTAGGAACAAACACTAGGATAGAAATAAATATAACTGTTGCTCAGTCTGCACACTTTCATGTTATTCTTCTTCCTCCCAGTTAAAATTCCAGAACAATGATGGATATTGAATATAAATGTTAGGGTCACCACAGACCATCAGATACCATCTGATGCACTCATTTGACTGGGCACAGGCTTTACGCCAGATGCACTTTCTGATGCAACTCTCCCATGTTTTCTTTGGGTTTGGGACTGGCACTAAGGACACCCTGCATCCAGGGGCTGGGTTTGACCACTATGCCATCTGCTATACATAAAGAGCACAAATGAATAGATCTTAAAATTTATAGTCTGGAAAATCCGCTATTGACATCCTGAACTTGCTCCCATTCCATCTTTTGTATTATCATTTCATATTCCCTCTTATATTTATTTGTATTGCGCTGTATATAGCACAAGGACTTAGTAATTCATGTGAAATAATGTAAAGATTTGTGTGAAATCTGTTTCTACAGTATATAAGACTAAAGTGATGTCTCACTCTGATGTAGGTTTAAATTCTGAAAGCTGCTGTGGAAATTCCAGCAAAGATCCCACGAAACAGTTAAATTTTAGGATATCACAAAAGTCTCCATACATTAAGCGATTAATTTAACAATTTTAGTTAAATGTTTGAAATATTTTCATACTTTTTAAGTTTTTATTATATATTCTTTAAGCTCCCAAGATCTAAGCTCAGTTGTTGTTGTTGTGGGAGCACATGTAGGCCATGGTGTACCAGGAAAAAGTGCAAAGATCATGTAAAGGAACTCATCTGAAGTGTAGATGCACGCATAACCCCAGACATGCTAATTTAATTTCATCAGGACCGAGACAGGAAGAAATGGCCATCATGTAGATAAGATTTTGTTCATTTCCCCTGTATAGTGAGACTTTTTTTTATATGATGTGGAATCAATCAGCAGTTTTTGCACATTCCCAGCAAAGTATTTGGCAGAAATGGTCTTTGGCATGAGGGAGTTTTATGAAACTGTATGAAGTCACTTTTGATTACCACTTTTGTCTTAAGTGTCCTTATACAGCAAAATGTCTGCTGAAGTTTGATTTCTTCATGCATAACACCAGGTTCAAGGTTTAGAACTTGCTGAGGTGCAACCCGATTTCAAACACTAGTATTCATAGTTTAACTTTGTCCACCTTATTTTTTATGTTTTTTTATAATGTTACATTTTGTCTTGTGTTCATTTTCAGTGTGCAATAAAATATTTAATCAGGATCAACACTCTAGTGGTTTTCTGTTTCTTACAAACTTCAATATCATGCATATTCTGTAGAATTAATGGTACCTACTGCAATGTGTTAAGGACTGCACCAAAGAGTTTCAACTATTTTCAAACAGTACACAATAGAGCTTGTGCAAGTGACATAATCGGTGACATTTTGTTGATGCCGCCATATTGCTGGCCCAGTAAATATCAAACATTTCAACAAAACACAGCAAAGATTTCAACATGGTGAAAATAATAAAGTAATCCAAAGCATTTCCAAAGCAGACTGAGGCTGCATTCACATTACCAGCCTGAAGTGACTCAAAATCTGTTTTTACCCTAATGTGACATGCCACAGATTATTTTTTATGGCTGTCTGAACATACAAATCTGATACTTTACAGATCAGATCTAAGTCACTTTCATCTGTGGTCCTAGTAGGAGACTTATTCGATATGTGGTCATGTGACATGAATGAGAACAATCATTTGACTTTTTTGCCTCTGTGCACGTTTCCTTTCTCCAGAGCAAACCTCAAGCAAATTTTTTCGCTAAAATCTCATCCACTGTTTGAAAGCGTGAACCCAGATAGAGCAAGCAAAGACGTCTCGATGTGCATTTGCGCTGTTTCAGAGGACAGACGCCTCAACATTAGAGTCAGGTAAAAGCCACTTGTAATTATGAACGTCAACTATCAATACATGCAAATCCAATCAGACCTAAAAAATTACTTCAATTGAACAATGTTGCTTGTAAGCTGAATGTTCCCATAAGCCTTTTAAGTAGCATCAGTTTTGCTACAATGCAAACTGAGAGCTTACATCACAACATACATGTGAACGGTCAGAAAGCCGCCCACACGGTTACTGTTGTTATGACATTACTACAAAAGTCACTGTGACATTTCAGTAGACATTTTACACTCGGGGACCTCGCAAAATCCCTGAATAAATGCAAATGTTTAACAAACTGCAAAAAACATGAATCTTTTCATTACATTTTTTAAATCAACTTGGTTAAAATAGTGGAATAGGTTTAAAGATATTAAGGAGAAATTTACCTTCAAAACTAAAACTTCTGAAAACAACCTGCTTGTTGTGCTGCAGGATTTCCAGGATTTTTAATATTTCTAGCATCTATGTAGCTTATTATCTCTATGTTTCAAAAAGTTTCATTCGTAAAACATAAAATGAGTCACAGTTCCATATAACAGACTTGTAATATACACTACCAGTAAAATGTGAAACCTTCTAATTCCATGGTCTTTCCTGATTTTTTATTTATTTTTACAGTGTAAAACAATACTGAACACCAAATACCAAAATATGCAATAATCTTATTTGAACAGTTGATATTGTTATATATCTGCTGTGATATGATCTGTATAGCCTTCATAACGGCTCTAATTTGAGGTGATGTTTGTTAATTGGTGGTTTTTGAGGCCGGTGACTCTGAATGAACTTCTCCTCTGCAGCAGAGGTAGGTTTTGGTCCTGCTTTCCTGGGACGGTCTTCATGAGAGCCAGTTTCATCATGGTGCTTGATGTGTTAAATACAGTAGATCAGGAGGCACAGCGCCAAAGCCAAACCTACAGCAAAACTTAAAGCACAGAACAGACCTTAAAACTGTGTAACCAGCCAACTCAGTCTGTAATAACAGAGAGATACACGGTGATTATTTTACTACCAAACTTAATGTAAACCAAATGAGGAGCAAATAATATTACTATTTTATTAAAAATAATACATGCATGATATATATATATCCTCCTGACTACCAGGAAAAAAAAAATGTTCAAATTACTTTTATTTTTCCTTTTTCCAATTGTTT
>JAQMYL010000020.1:896265-911532 GCA_030014365.1 Clarias pachynema
TTAAAGGGATAGTTTGGTTTTTTTAGGTCGGCCTTAAATTTGAATTGAGGAAGTACATTACCAAAGGTTTTGGTTTTTATAAATTTTCCATTTCTTTGCCATATAGCTAGTTTCTGTTGGCCATACAGTCATTTCCGGAAAAAAAGAAAAGCAATAAATTTGTACTAAATACACTGCATGTTTGAAAGGTTCAGTTCAGTGGAACTCCGGATCATGAGAGTCTCAGCTGAACTTTGGAATGCATTTCGCACAGAACAAATGCTGTGAAATTTGGCCCGCTGTGGAATTTGACCCCTTAACTTCAAATTCATTACAGATTACATTTGCATTCATTTTTTAAAAATCTGAGCTTCACCAGTGGCTCCAAATGCATCCAGACATTCTAACGGACTCCTTTCTTCGGCAAGAACAGCAAGAGAACAAAACACCAACTGCCTACCAAAGAGACAAAATCCTCACGTTAAACCAGCTCTTTTAACAAAATGAAAAACAATCTTTAGAGTAGCTAATGTGTGTTACTGACCTGTTGGCTTTCATCTTACGGTTGAAGTATGTATCAGTCTTCATGGGTGTGGTGTGGTTGGGCATGAGCTGCACATTGGTACCTAGTTCCTTCATAATCTCATATGCTTGACCTGGCACTGAAAGAGAACAATGTTCAACATGCTGCTTACAACATATGGACCTTTTAGAGAAGCTCTCAACAAACATCTCGCCACTTCTTACCCGGTTCCTCAAACGATGCATCCGAAGTCCCCGAATAGCTTGCTTCGGTCTCGCCTTTGTTGATGTGCCGTTTGAGGTGGCTTATCATGTCTGTTTTTCGAGCAATGGTGACAGAGCACACAACACAATGGTAGTGCGCGACCAGCCGGGCCTGACTCTGGAGAAATAAAACATATTTATCCCCTTCCTGAGGGACACATGAAGCTGCTGATCAGATGGTTTTGAACGGCTGCTCATGGTGCATCACAGGGCAGAATAACACACTCAAAAGAAAGCACTATCCACCCTCTTCAACATACATGAGCTCACGGACCACTACGATTGGCTTGCAACTTTATGATCGACAGGGGAGAAAGTATGCCATCCATCCCACTACAAATCATTGTATTCTGATGACTAAAATGCTCAACCCATTCTAATGCGATCGGTAATGCATACAGCTCCACGTACATACACTCAGATATTCTCTTGCTAATCTCCTATTTATAACTAGGTACAGTTAACTGCAGCTCCAGTTTTCACCGATTCCTGGTCCGTAGACACATCTGTGAGGATCGGTACACCATCTTTATATTTTTGGTCGATATAGCTACAGTATTCGATAGCTAAGTTGTCTTATAAACATGCTTCATTATTAGTAATTTCAAATCAACATTCTGTGTTTCTAATATCACACCCGTCTCCATTACCAGCTGATCTCCTTTCTAACCAAAGCTCCCTTTCTGAGTCCTCTCCTTCTCCCAACACTACTCCAGCACTTTCTTCATTAGGTGGATTTCTCCATGTCCTCTTAAAATGATCCAATAATTAACCACTAACTGTTTTCTGCAAAGCCACCAGGGCATTCACCCGCTTCAATCCTTTTAAGACTTCGGTAGAGTTCGGGCTGCACTTAATGATTATTATTAGTTTATTATTATTATCATTAATAATAGTAGTATTACAGGGCACACCATGGAAGTTGACATTAACCTATTTGACATTAAGCCTTAATTACATTAAGGGTAACCACTTTGTCTGTTGTGCCACTCAGAACCCTCTAAAATACATTTAAAAATACTACAAATTTCCTAAACATGTGCATAAAGCACGTTCCAAATTTGTCATGCTTTCTCATTCTGATTCCACTGGAGACGTCTCCTCAAGTGAGAATGAAGTAAGACTAAATGTTCACCTGATCTGACCCCTGGCTGGACTTCATCTGTCTGCATGGTAGATGACAGATACACATCCTCTGACCTGTAAGGACCAAAAACAAGGAAAGTAAGTTGTGACCTCTAAATAGATATAATAGGTATAAACTTCATACATTACATGGAGACGCTGTTGAATTTGTGTGATTTAAGGTTCACATTGCTCTAATTAACACAGCTGTAGTGCCGCTTTATCACATGCTCCATTACCTTCAAATTCCACATAGACTTTCCAGTGAAGGTTTTGCAGGTGGCGTCTGAGTTTGTGGCTGTAACAAGCCTTGAACTTCTCCTCTGGACATAACGGGCAAGACTTTCTTCCGGCTGTGAAATTCATTCAATAAACACAGTCGACAGGTTAAATGTAGACAAAGTGGGTGTTATATCACTATGTGTTTAGATTTATGGACTGAAAATTGTCCTTACTTCCATTTAAGTCCACTAGCATCTCCAAACCATCTAGTGAAGTCTGGATGGACACGTGTCTCTCTTAAAACAAAAACAAAAGACAAAACTTTATTGAACACTTAATTAAAACCAAATCAGAAAAGAGTTCTCGTCCACTAAGTCACCACCTGACATTGAAGAGACAGGTGTTTGTCCTTGACTGTCCTGGGGTTTCACAGTGTCGCTGGACGTGACATCAACAGGAGTCTGCTTGCTCGCGTCCTCGGATGCTATGGCGATCTTCATAGAGCCTTCTACAGCAGGCAATACACATTACCTTTAATCTCAAAAGTGAAGATTTAAAAACAAGGGGTGTAGCATTTTTATGAGACATTCTAAATATTTATTTGCAGATTTTTTACAGTTTTCAGATTTTGTTTTTTCTTCACTAATGATTTAGTTATTCTTTTGCTGTACTGCAGGGGGGCCTAGAGTCTAACCCAGGGAACTTGGGGCACAAGACAAGGGTAACCGTGGATGGAGTGGCAACGCATGACACACACACAGAAACACCAGTTGGTGGCACCAGGCGAAAACCCAGAAAGCCCCTTTACCCCAAAAAGGCTAAGGCCTCGCCACGGACGAAACCTTTTGATTATGAAAAAAAATCCCTTCGCAATTTTGCATCCTCAATGCTTTGAGATCACATTGGCCCAGTTTGGTGGATTTCAAATTACATTGGGTGTGTTTTGTGACAACCCAAATAATGACTTCCTGTTAAATGGGGCCCATGACATGCATAGAAAATGAGATATAAATGTGTACCAGGGTTTGTATGTATACATGCAGGTGCGTATGAACTATGCAGCTAAACCTCATGTGAAGGCCCCATTTTAATATTTTATCACATCTTTTAGGATAATTGGTATACAAACCGCCCTACAAGTGCTTTAAAATGGTCAAATGTATTATGACGTCACATTATTGGAGCAAGATTTTCACGTTAAATCCCATAATATGAATAATAATACGGTAATAAAAAAGTAGGGCGCCCCCATGTGGCAAAACAAATAACAAGCGAACCGAGGAAGCCTTTATTGGAGGACGGCCCTATTGCGGAGCTCCGCGCTCAGACCACTTCATCCCAGTTAAAATCAGCATGGACTTCAAATTCCCTGGAAACTTACAAATTCCTAAAAATCTTCATCTCATGCACAAAAAGCGAATATCCAAATTCGAGACTATAACCAACCGAGACCAAAATGCATTTTATTGTTCATAGTATATGCATCTAGGTCCTGTGATGAAGCTCCGTCAGGAGGCCCATATTTACTTCGGCAGTTTAAAAGTCACGCTAAAAGCACGTTCAGGTGCAAAATTAAACAATTTAGATAAATAGCCATAATTTCCAGAAAGTCATAACCCAGTAATCTGTGCATTATCGTGAAAAAAAGCGCGAGTTATCTTGCCTTTGTTATCGGCGTCCTCCTGGTGAAGCTGCACTGCGTCCTCTTCCTTGCGCGCCGCCATTTTGACTCATCTAGCTGCGTAGTCCGTCTAAACTCATTTTCCCACCTATATTCTGCCAAGCCTCGCCTCTGTTTAATGAAGCAGGATCTGCACAGGATGCGGGTCTTACTCCGAATACGGGTGTAGGAAATAAAATGACAGCGACGTCACGTAAGGTTTAAGAACGTCGTAGTGTTGTGGGCGGGGCCACGGCACACAGCTGATCCAAGATGGCGGCGTCCAGGATGCTGGAGTGAAGTTCAGGGTACAAACACGTGAAAGGGGTACAGCTAGTAATTTATTTAGTCATATTGGGATTGTTTCAAATTAATCTGAGATAATTCTGATTCTTTTACTCCCAGTGTGGGTTTATGGATGACTGGAAGTTGTTAAAGGTGTCTTAGTCTTAAAGGTGTTTTTCTTTTGTTTTTAGGCAATAAACCCCTTCTGGGACACAGTAGTCCTTCTGGAATCATTAAAGTCAGATAAACAAAAAAATCAAAGGTGTGTAAAGACATTTTAAAGAGTATCCAATTGAAATAACTAATGGGTTATAAATTAATAATACTTTTTGATGATATCTGTGTGTCCTTAATTTTAGACTCTGACTCTTTTCTACAAGACAAGTTATAGTAGGGATGGGAATCACCAGTCACCTCCCAATACGATATTAGGACGATACCTTCGGCCTGATTCAATTAAAATTGCGCTTGTCACGATTTTATAAATATCCTGATTCAATATTACATTTCCCCCCGATTTTGTTACAATTTTAAACCTTTCAAAATTTTATTGACTAATTAAACGTAACCTGGCGGCAGGGTGGTGTAGTGGTTGGCACTGTCGCCTTGATGGTTCAGGTTGGATTCCCGACCATGCTCGATTCCCGTCTCTGTGTGCATGAGATTGCGTGTGTGTTTCTGAGTTTGCATGCTCTCCCTGTGCTTGATTAGTTTCCTCCGGATACTCCAGTCTCCTCCCACAGTCCAAAGACATGCAGATTAGACTAACTGGCATTCCCAAATTGCCCGTAGTGTGTGAATGAGTGTGTGTATGTGTGTACCCTGCGATGCATTATAGTATATGAGTGAGTAAGTGAGTGAATGAGTAAATGCAGCCTGTTCCTTATAACATTAGTTTTCTCACTTAAAAAACAAGTGCAGCATTTAAACAATACAAACTAACATTTAACTTCAAATTAAATTGACATTTAACTTCAAATTAAATTAAACAAAAAGCTACATTGTTGCTGAGCAGCATGTACAGTATCGCTGTCATCTGCACTAATTATTATTTCTAAACAAACGTAGCAAATAATTCACTCCTACTACACGGAATAAAAATGTGTGAATAGTTCAGCGGGCATCACCTGTAGGATTATGAAGAAATGGTGACATTTTACCGCCTCAAATGCCTCCAAAGTCTCAAAACTCAACTTGACAGTGAGCGCACGGGTTGTCGCGCACGCAGTGTTTTGAGACTTGTGTAATGAGTGGGATTGAGACTGAGTTTGGAGAAAAGGACAGATCGGAGGCTTTCAGTGCGCCCGATTTTTGATAATGACATAAAAATGCGCCACTCAGAAGGTTCCGCACTTGGTACGAAATAATTTGTGTCTGAGGCTGATTGCCCGATCACTGGTCAAACTGTAAATCAGCCAATTCTGGTCATTGGCTGACCAGTAAAAAAAAATTTTTTTTTTTTAGTTGATTTTGGAGTCAGTGTGGGGATATGTGAATCGCCACAAAAAAGAATCTCAATTCACAAATAAATCGATTTTTTCCCCTCATCTCCAAATTATTATTTATTTTTTAAATATTTTTTTGATGGGGTTTTTCCTGATTGTTTTTCTAATTTAGTCATAGGCAATTCCCACCTATCATTAGGCCACTCTTTCTTTAGGGCCACAACTGCCAGCCAAGGATGAAGACTTTTACGTTTCTCCTCCGAGTGAAGGTGTGAGGTGACAGTTAGCACCACTGATGCACAAATGCCTTTTGGATAAAATGTATTGCCTTCATGGCTTACACTCCATACATATTTGGTTGAAATACCTTGCATGAATACGTCACTGTAAGCTCAATGTGATTTGCTGTTTGCACACATTTCAAAACAGTGCTAGATGTCACACAGGTGTGAATTTGGATGAAACGTGATAGCTGATATCCTGAGGCACCAGTGTGATGGCATGATACTGCTACATGTTATTGTACTGCAACAAAATCACACACACTGTCTAGACTGCAGAGTACAGCTCAAACACCAGCATTCAACCTCAACTTACTTTTTATCTGAGCTTTATAGCAGATCCCTGGGTTCTTTGCATCTATTATCTCATCTCTTATCTCACATAAAGTTGAGATTTGAACAAAACCACATTCATTATAAATGTATTATATATTAAATCTGGAGTGTCAATGGTAATACAATTGGATGTTGATGTGATCCTTTTTTATTCCTCATTTAGACGGGTGATGTCTAGACTGGGTGTGGTGTTTGGAGGCTCCCGTGGCATTGGGCGGGCAGTAGCCCAGTTGTTGGCACAAAGGGGGCATCGAGTTGTAGTGGTCTCCCGGAGCCAGGAAGCAGCGCAGGCCACAGTGGATGAGCTTTCTGGAGGTGGATCACTTTAATCCTGTGAAGTATTTCAAGATGCAGCTTTGCAAACTTTAAAAGTAAAACTAGATTATCTTTCTTTTATGTTGTACAGCAGAACATATTGGTCTCGGTTGCGACATTTCCAAGGAGCATGAGGTGCAGAAAGCGTTCGATACCATCAGTAAAACAGGCGGCCCTGTGAGATACCTCGTCAATGCAGCAGGCATCAACAGGTAACAGAGGACCATTTGAAAGGTGTCACAGATATATACAGTATCTGCCTCATTATCTGATCCTCTGTCGTTGTGTTTCAGAGACGGATTATTACTGAGGTATAAAACCGAGGACATGGTGTCTGTTCTTCACACCAACCTGCTTGGCTCGATGCTCACCTGTAGGGCAGTGTTACGGAGCATGCTCACTCACGGAGGCGCTATTGTCAACATTGGTGAGTTATAACCTGACAAAATCCCCTTCTACGCTATCTATAATAGTTTTTATACTCATCTCAGGACATGTTTGTGTTTGTGTGTGTATTCTTATTCACATTTTCAGTGGGGGACCTACTCAATATTAGGCAGGTGGTCATCATGTTAAGGCTGATCGGTGTATAAGACAACATAGCAGTGCAGCGATTGAGTTCAGGGCTAAAATGTTATGAAAATAATATTATAAATAAAGAGTAGAAAAGTAAAAGCAATTGTTGTAGAGTTTAAGAAATAAACTTTAATCGTCAGGGTGCAAGTTCAAGGAATATTCATTTTGTGTTATGTTGGAAATCCTAATAAGAGGACATTGCACATGATGATTTTGGATGATTTTAGTGAACTGTTTGAAGTGGTAGATAGAAAAGAAAGCTAGCTAAGTTCAGCAGTTTAAAGAGAACGCTCATGTGCAGTTTTCCCTGACATTTCCTTCTATCCAGAATATCATACACTTTGTGTAGTTTGGTAGCCAAAAGTCTGATTTCCTGAAAAGAACTGGAATTTCTACCATGAGTCAATACTAAGCATAAAAACAAGGCAAAGAAAACAAATGTGAAGTGAAATTCGTGTCGTCGCCACTAGGGGGCAATAACGCACCATTATTATCCTCTTGTCTATTATACCAAATGAGTATTTGAAACTTGGTGTCTTTTCATTAGTTCAGATAATATAGTTCTTGAGAAATGTGTGTGTGTGTGTGTGTGACTGAGATTTTCTGTCTCTTAACGGAACATTCCCACAGGCTCAGTGGTGGGTGTTAAGGGAAGCGCCGGTCAGAGTGTGTACAGCGCCAGCAAAGCCGGCCTTGACGGCTTCACACGCTCTCTGGCCAAAGAGGTTGCTTCTCGAAACATTCGAGTCAACTTGGTAGCTCCAGGTAGCTCAATATATTTTTCAATATATGATTTCATGTGACTTTCCTGAACTGTCCATATAGTGTTTAATAGTGCACAGTGCGTAGCGTAGTGATGAGGTTTGCACTACAGTGATGAACTGTATATACTTTGTCTCTGCAGGACTGATTCGGACAGACATGACAGCAAGTTTGAATAAAGAAGAGTATGGGAAGAGGATTCCTCTTGGTCGCTTCGGGGATCCGCAGGAAGTTGCCCATGCTGTCCTGTTTCTCTTGGAGTCTCCGTACATCACGGGACATGTCCTGGTGGTGGATGGAGGACTACACCTGACCATGTAACTTCAGTCGCCTGTAAGCTTCGGAAGATTGGACTAGCAGTACAACAAGCCTTTAAAAAGTGAGAAAGCGCTTCAGAATTAGATTCATAACAATCTGAAGAATTTTATGCTGGAATCATAATCCAGATTCCCATCCGCTCTACAGGAGTCTTTATAAATTTGATCACAATAGTCCGTACCGTTTCATCAACTCGACTTGAACTCACTACACACGGTGGCACATAGATAAATTACAAATTTCATGCCAACTGTGTCACCCGCACATGATTTCAGTTTATGTTTGAAAGCATTTACAAACCACAGTGCAATCGTACCAAGTCTATCATCATGACCTGCAGGCGTTAAAAACATTTCTGGTCTTGGATTTCATTCTGAAAAATATAATGTGTGATCGATCAGTGAAACCGAGCAGGAGCCTGGTGCTTGGTTGGAATGAAAAACTGTCATCCGACCTTTAAGTATAAGACCTTGGTTTAGGGAAACTGCACATGCTACATGTCTCTGAGTAAAAAAGATACATTTTAGTCATAATACACCTTCGTTTTCCCCTGCAGTATACACAGGACTGGAATTAGTTTGTGGAATCACACCCCATATGTTCTGGATGAAGATCCCATTCTAAAAACTATTTTTGAATGGGTTGCTCTGAGTGGCTCTCCTCTTATCAGTTGTAATAACCTCCATTCTTCTGGGAAGGCTTTCCACTAGATTTACATGTAGGGGTTTGTGTCATTCAGCTACAAGATCATTAGTGAGCATAGGAACAGAATGTGCAGTCGGCGTTCCACAGGTGCTCACTGGAGTTGAGGTCAGAACTCTGATAATGTAAATGTCATGTTCTATGCTCCTTTTAAAACAAGTTTAGACTTTGAGGTCTCTAAATGTATGTGTGTGTGTTGTGTACTGTATGTGTTAATGTTCCAGCTGAAATACAGCTCAGATCATGTATTATGGCTGCTTGACCTCCTTTCTGTTTCACTTCTTTTCCAAATGTGCTATTTCTGTGTCTGTAGCTTTAAAGCTTTAAATAAACTTCCCCTGATTTCCCCTTTGACGAAGTGCATTTTCCTAGCCAATCAGAAAGCAGGGAATGGAATCATCCATGTTCAAGCATTTCTCACTCGCTTTCATGTTTTTCAAACCTGCATTTCTGACTAACAAAATAAAGAGGAAAATATACTCCAGTATATAGAGAGCATTCATTCACAACTATGAGCTGAAGAATGGTTAGGATTGCTAACCTAGCTCTTCTTAGGAGCTAAAGATCGCTTGGGGGCAGGGGGGGGACTTACTATGAAAAATGCTACTGAGAGTTTATACAAACCCTGTACTTTTAATAACTTAACGGCGAGTACTTCTGCACTTTTATTCAAGTACAATGGAGAACTTTTACTTGAGTGATATTTGATATTTTACTCACGCACAGAATCAGTTTACTTAGATTCTGTGTATAATAGGGGGACACAATCTAGAGGGACAAGCAGCAGAATGTCCAAACTGAATGTCCAAAAATGAATAAAAAGTGAATTTTGTATAATACATCCACTTTAACACGGTCATGATGCAGGCTTTGTGCACGGGGCATTGTTATGCTTGAACATGTTTATTATGACATGTTTATAAACGTGTCTTTATGTCTATATATGCAATTTAATAATCTAATAATAGTCCAGTACCAGTAAAGTACCAGTCAAAACACCTTACTTGGACACACCTTCTAATTCGGTGAGCTCTTTAGTGATTTATTTTTAATTTTTTTTTACATTCTGATTTTAAAAAAATCAATGAAAGGACATACAGTATGGCATTAGGAAATTGAGCAACAACAACAACAGTCAGTAGTTATTTTATGACATGAAGGTCAGCTGTTCTGGAATAGTTCTTGTAGGAACAATATTGCATTAGCAAAACCCATCAAGCACCACGATGAAACTGACTCTCATGAAGACCAAAACTTACCTCTGATGCAGACGAGAAGTTCATTTAGAGTTACCAGCCTCAAAAATCACCAATTAGCAGCACCTCGGATTAGAGCCGCTATGAAGGCTTTACAAAGCATAAGTAGCAGACACATCTCAATATCAACTGTTTAAAGTGGATTATTGCATGTTTTGGACGCCTTCAGCATTGTTTTACACTATAGAAAGAACTAAAAGTCAGGAAAGACCATGAGGTCGTTGGAAAGGGTGTCCAAACCTTTTTAACCTGTAACAAAGAAATATTTAGTGCAGAGCTTACGAAAGAATAATCTCATCTTTTGAGCAATGAGGAATCTAAAAACGCAACTGACACTAGAAGATAGTTCAGAGTGTTTACACAGTGGTCTTGCTGTGTAACAGGAACACTTATGTTGTACCCTCCCTCCTCATGGGAGAAATCCTGCTCACCCCCTCATCACAGGCGCACAGCTGAGTCGCATTAAGATTGGGCTTTACTGCGGTCTATTTTTAGCTCATTGAGTGGCTAGAGTTGGGGGAGCTTGTGGTTGTACACTCATTGTGGTGAAGGATGAGGTCAGAGGTCAGCATGTGGAGTATCTGAGTCGAGAAATGATGTCATCTTTATTCTGTCTCCAGTCATCACCCCAGTATTTAAATGGTCCAGGACAGTTCGTACCATTGCACTGGTTTGTTTAAACAACTATCTTACCAAGTTTCAACCAGATCATTTTCTATGGTGGACAAGGAAATTGTTGGCACTTCGACAGAATTGATGTTAACGGTAAGGTCAGATCGTAGCTCAGTATGAACTGAAGATCTTATCCACTACCAGTTAATGTTTCAAAACCATTTTTTTTTTCAGTTAGAACCAGGGATTCGAAACAACCATAGCAACTAATTTGCTTCTACAGCATATAGGCTGCTGTGCTGTGTAAATACGTTGGAGGACATAACCTGCAGGAGTCTAGAGGAAAAACATTTTAACACTTTAATCGCAAACATACACACGAGGGTCAGTCAAAAATGATCCGCACTCAGTTATATTAAAACTTCTGTTGGCTGCAGTGTCTCATCAGCGCTATCCATTCAAGGCTACTGTCTGTTCAGTCAATGCTGTGCACATGTGTACGTGTTACATCAGTTCATTTGTAACTGCGCTGCAAGGCAAAAATGGATGCCCCACTTGTTACTTGCACGAAAGAAGAGCAGCGTGCAGTGATACATTTTTGTGGTCTGACGTTGTACGGTGCCGAAACAACTTATGGAAGAGCATAAACCGAAGCGTTTCCATACCTGCAAACAAAATAAGGACCGATACTCTAAGGCAAGTGAAATTTTCCTAAAGTGAATCATTACTGGTGGTGAGACATTAATTCATTAGTACGAGACTGAGAGTAAATGGCAGAGTGTGGAATGTAAGCATCCTCAATCGATTATCACGAAAAGTTCGAAAGTCAACCATCAGCTGTAAAACTGATGCTTCCAGTTTGCCAAGAGGTCAGTCTTGGAACATTATCAGGAAAAAGGTTCAACAATCAACAGTGCTCATTACAGTGAAATGCTTATTGAAGAGCTGAAGCCTAAATTCAGCTTGAACTGCTATCCAAGGGCGTTGTGACCTTGCATGACGATGCACGTCCACACACTCCGACCCACACTGTCCACACTGTAAAACCTTTGTTTTGGGGTGTTAAAGCATCCTCCCTATACTATAGTCCTGATCTCGCTCTATCGGAACTGTTTGGTCACCTGAAAGCAGACCTACAAGGACAAAGATTCACTTTTGATGAAGTGAAGACAGCGGTGCATTGATGGCTCACAGCTCAGCCTAAAACTTTTTCTAATAAGTAACAGGAATCCAAAAGCTTGTTGACAGATGAACAAAGTGTATTAAACCACAAAGAGATTCCTGTCAAAAATTTTTTTTTCTAAAAGTAAAATAAATTCCACAGCCAGAGTGCGGATAATTGTTTACTCTCGTAAATTTACTGTCAGTGTGGTGATGAATGGATCACCACAAAAAGAAATATAGATTATTGCCATGCACATAAAATTAGCCCTGAAATGAACTCATTTTTACTTATTAAACAAAACTAGAGAATGTTTCATATCATCATACCTTAAAATGATCTTCAGTGCTGCAACAGGTTGTGCTCATGAACAAAAATGCTTCCTCAAATCTGCATAAATGTTAAGTGTCACTTTGAGAACATTCTGTTTAAAGATTTATGGAACTAGATTTTTGTCAAAACTGAACAAGCCAATTAAACTTTTCCGCTTATGTGAGCTCATATAAGAAGACTCCCTCCCGAGACAAAGGGAGGAAACTTTAGGACAAAGAGTGAAACTTTAATAAATATTAATATGATATGAATAAAAAAATCTGAGGGGTATTTCATCTCTCAAACTCGAGGGACCTCTGAGACCTGTAACATATGGGACCATTAAAGTTTTGTGCGTTCTGCAATGCTTTTTCTCTCACCATGGTAGTAAACAGGTAATTGTGTTTGAGTTATTTGATATATTATTTTCCTACAACAGCATAAGCATAGCACAGAGTGTTTTATTTGTTACGTGACAACAAAGGCACGTTCACCACAGGCCTAGTATTTCCAGATATTTTTATTTATATGGTTCATAAACCAAAAACAGTCAAGAAGAACATTTCATATACAGGCATATCAACTTGGAACTAAAAGGGAAAAAAAAATCTTTCATCAATCCTTAAGTATGTATTGTGTTCAGACAGCGAAAGAAAAAAAAAGGACAGAAGATATTGAAAGGAGTTGAGTGAGTGCATGTGAAGAAGCCAAAGTCTATGTCTAGCTATACTTCTGCAAGCTTTACATTTGTGCAATCCAGCTACCCTTGACTCTAGTTAAGTAAAATATTGTAATGTAATACAAGTACCAGAGTTGAATATGTGTGCATATACTGTATATATGAATATGAAGAAGAAGAAGAAAAAAAGTGTAAATAATTAGAATGGTGGTAAATATATAGTTAAATAAAGACTGGGCGTAAAGCCATGAGAAAATCACTAATATAATTTAAGGTCTGCATCTGGATCCTATAAATACTTTACTTCACTCGTTTCCCTCGTCCTCTTATGAAAAACTACACAGTTGTGTTTAAGGGGTAAAAACACTTCTTGTGTGCATGTGTGTATATGGAAAAAAAACAGTTAACATTATCATATCCACTGCATTGCTAATTCCGATCATGTAAATTCTCGCAGTTTTCCCCCTGACCTTTCTGCATATCCGTCCTTTATGTTTAAAGTGACGGTGTCATCTCTACACAGCAGGCGCACATCACGCGAGGGCGCCGCACCGCCACCTCCCTGTCACTCAAAGGTGTCTTTCTGAAAATCATCAGTCTCGTTACCCAGTTCAGCACCAACCTCCCTTTAACCAAAACACAAGATAGAGAAAGACTAAAAATAATAAAATAAAATCAAAATAAGATAAGGCCCGGCCTTGTGCAATATCAACGGCGTCCAGACTTGGTGGATATCTGTGCTAGCGTGGTCAGTCTCTCTACACGCAGTTTATACAATTAGGAAAGAACACTAATAGAAACCTAACACTTAGACCTCGCTAGAAACTTTCTAGAAACTTTCTAGAAACACCGCCCCATTACTGAAAACTCGATCTGCTACAACATGAACAGACGTCCGGCTACGAGACTAAGGCACTGCTAGGAGTATAACATCCTACACGCTGGCGCCAGAGTAACACATGCACAACAAGAGGTCTAAAAAGAATCCAATTATTTTCTGCTATAAGCATTTTAATCATCCTATCAGCTTGATATGAATTTGTGTGTGTGTGTGTGTGTGTGTATGAGGATATGATCTCACTTCAGTGCCTATCACACTTCCTAACGTTCCATCTTCTCACTCACAAATCTTTCAAATCTGTAATGAACTTTTAAAAAAAATTATTATTATTATTTTTTTAAATATACATATTTTTCTGATTTATTTTTCTTCGGCTCAGCTTCAAACGGCTGAGTACAGTCGACAGGTTTATTAAGGCTCCTCTGGCATGGCCATGATGGTGTCTGTTTTTGAAACATTGGCACTCTGGTCAAGGGTCAGGGTTCATAGCGCCAAACACCTGGGCAAGCCTCTACAGGTCATCACTCTCCACCAGGGTGCCAGGGGGCAGGGGGCTGGAGTCTGGGAAGAAGGCCGCCTTGACGTCCAGGCCGCGCTCGGTCAGAGCGGCGTAGCGGCTGGTCGAGGGTCGCACTTTCTTGGGCTTCGGGGTGTGTGTCTGCTGATACTGGTCTGTGAGACAAAAAGAGAATCAATTGTCTTTAGTTATGTGTGAATTTTATATACCACAAATGAAATGAAAGAGGGCTTGTAATTGTGAAACCCTTAATTTTTTTTACCTAGCATTTAAACTATGTTTAAAGGTCACATATTCTTTTTAAACAAGTTTAGATAAGACTTAGAGCTGTCCAAAATACTGTATGTGGGTTAATGTTCAAGCTCAGATCCTGCTTGATTTCCCTTCTGTTTTGTTCCTTTCCCAAACACACAGTTTCAGTGTCTGTAGCTTTAAAGTTTCATTGAACTGCCCCTGGACACTCCTTTGAGGAAGTGCATGTTCCTAGCTAATCAGAATGCAGGGACTGGAAATATCCATGTTCTGGAGCTTATCAAGTGTCCCCTGTCCCATTCTGAGGCTTCCCCATGACATCCTAAATATGTAGAGCTATAAAAGTTAAAACACCACTGAGAGCTGAAGAAAGTTAGGTTAACTGCTAACAACTGATCTCGTATGAGCTAATAATCGCTAGGTTAGCCTTTAGGCGTCAGGCACTATCCACTACAAGGCCTAGCCTCGTTTACTGGGGCTAGGCAGCACTCTGGAGCTGAGAGGAGCCGTGGCAGCGTCTCTCGGTAGATGAGGTCATAACAGGGGGAAAATCAGATTTTTCCCTACTGCACCCTGGGAAAAAATGCTTTACATGTAAGGAAAATATTTATCACTTATTACACACATAATATAATTTTATTACTTGGATTATTCCACTTTCTTTATGACTAAGCCTTATGGCATGCTTTAATGGTTACTCTGCAGTTTGAATTACACGACCGAGTCTATCCTCTCTTCACGCACACACACACACAAACACACACACAAACATACACAAACACACACAAACACACACAAACACACACAAACACACACAAACACACACACACACACACACACACAC
>JAQMYL010000020.1:915510-947143 GCA_030014365.1 Clarias pachynema
ATGTATACATATACTCATTGGGTACAAACATATTACTTAGTCAACTGTGTTTACTTATAGTCTAAATATATATTTATGTAAATATTCCTTTACTACACAGATGTCCATATTCTATAGCCAGATTGTATCGTATACATTTTATACGGTTAGTATTCTATTTTTAGTATTAAATTTTTTTTCTATTTTATTTTATTTTGTTGTTTCTTAAATTTTTAAACTTTGTACTGTCCACTTCCTGCCGTGGCAAAACAAATTTCCCACTTGTGGGACCAATAAAGGTTTATCTTATCTTATCTTATTAATTTATTTATTTATCTGTCAGTCTGTCCTTCTATCTATCTATGTATTTCCCGTGTATTTGTCTGTTTGTTTGTTTATTTATATTCTGGTTTTCACTCATGGCGTCTCCGAGTCAGAGATACCTGGAGAAAGATAATTCTGGCCTGGATTTGTTTAAATAATGGGAAAGTGACCATGAATCCATTAAATTCTATTTATTTATTTTGTGTGTGTGTGTGTGTGTGTGTGTGTGTGTGTGTGTGTGTGTGTGCACGCCTCTACGGAAGGCTCTGGAAAGGAAAAACAAACGCTTTGATTCCATGTCAGGCTTTAGCTCTGTCCTGCACTGAGGGACGTGTTTGGTTCGGAAACTTCAGAGCTGCTGAGCGCTAGGAAACGGATCAGTAAAAAATAAATTGCAGCAGCCGCTCTGTACGAATGCAAGTATGATACTTATGATTACAAGCTTTTTATAGCAAGTGGAACAGAGTGGCTTCATTACAGCAACACACAAAGTACGGGAAAGAAGGATTGAGGAAACAGATCGAGCTAAAGACGAGCAGAGACAACAGAATGTTAAGCGGATGGGACTGAGAGTGGGGATGTACTGAAATAAAAGGAAACAGATCATCCGGATTAAACAAGTGAGAACATAATGAAGTAAATGTGTGAGAGGATATTTTCGGCATTCTCCCATTTCACTGGAAGTCATTTGTCATTCGAGATGCGCTGAATCATCTCGCCTCAAAATTGTGCTTTTTATTTGAATTTTTTTCCTCTCCAGTGTGGAATGCACAGGGAGGAAACATTTCACAGATACTGGAAACACACACACACACATTCAGAAACAGAAACAATCCATTGACCTGGCTTTAACAATGATTCTACTGAAGTATCCACTTCAAGGGAAAAAAATCTTTACATTGAAAGTGGAATTTTGCGTTAATTTTTGTGCTGTAAAAGTAAAAGACGCTGAATTTTGTAGAATGCAGTTAGACAGAGTGTGTTGTTAAAGTGGGAGTTCTGATTTAAAGATGAAGTGAAGTGTGAAGTGTGTGTGAGTCCACTTCCTCACCTTGCAGTCCATGCGGCAGAGTCTCCCCTCCTGCACAATCAGATCACCTGGGGCTTGCAGGAAATGGGGGCGGAAGTGACGCTCCTGAATGCTCTCATTCTCCTCGCCGCCATCCCTGGATCTAGAGCGGGGTCTGTCGGAGGAACGAAAAGGCAGAATGAACGAAAAAATAAATCATGGCAAGTGGCAGACGACTACAGAAAAGCTATAAAAAAATAATAACGTTCTTATGAACTGTGTTTTACACAAAAACAACCATAAGCACATATTCTTGCTCACATTGTACTTTTAGACAGCATGCAGGTGGCATGTGAAACCTTGATGAAACCAGCTGAGATTAGATATCAAACAAAATGACTAATCGCAACCTTCATAAATTACAGCACAGGAAATCAAAAGGCTGCTATGACGGATCAGATGACGGACACGCCTGCGCTTCGAGAGGATCATTTACCTGCGGATGTGGCCAGGTGTAGAGCGCTGGCTCCGCCCCCTCTGGTTTACTGCCTGCACCATCATCCTGCCGGTGCAGCTCACCCTGCCCTGAAAAACGCAAGACATGGAGCACATTATTCCTGTGTGTACACTGTGTGCATACTTTAGCCTTAAAATGAACAAAAAAATGTAGCTGGATCAGGTGTGCAGGCGTACCCCAGGGTTGCCAGCCATGATGGTGTAGTTACCATCGTCGTCCAGAGAGGCGGCGGCTGTGTGCAGGTAGCACGTCCCGTCCGGATCCCGGCTGATGCGGTAGTGCTCGCTCCGTTTAGAGATCTGTTTTCCATCTTTAAACCAGTACACCTGCACAGACACGAAACCCAGTGGACAATAATAAACAATGTTATCCAAAATATTATATGTTCAATTTTGCAAGACGAGCCAAATTTAAAAAATAAATGTAAACTTGATAAACGAGCAAGGTCTTGATATACGAGTAGTACGCATGCGCTTTGTCTGCCGAGCGGCATGAGATCACAACTAAGCCAATGGTTCTTCTCTCGTGCGTGCTGTGGGATTATGGGAAATTGTCTTCCATGCTTAGTCTCAGTGCGTGTGAGTCACTCGAATAGTCAAAATCTATGCCAGCGTAAAGCAAGTGTCATTAGAGAGGTTCCTGACTCTCTGTAAAAAAGAAGTGATTTCATTAGAGTGTGTGTGTGTGTGCATGCGCAAGTGTCATTATAGAGAAATATATATCTTTTTTAATAATAAAAAAATATATAGTATTATTTTGGAGTGAGTGTGCCGATGGTTCATGAAAAGAAATACCAGTGAATCAATTTTTTCTCTCCGTCTCTAATATATATTTTAAAGATCGCTGCAGGTTTGCTTTCACTCATAAGCTGTTAGTGACTACAAAGAGACTAAAAGATGCATTTGTATGTGTCATAATGTATGTGTGTGTGTGTGTGTGTGTGTGTGTGTGTGTGTGTGTGAGATAGAGAACGAGAGAGTCAGAGAGACAGACTGAGCACCACAGCCATATATGGCAGGAATCCCAGCTGTGACTTGTCACGCAAACAAATATCAACTTCAATGTTATTTTTAATAATAATAGTACTAAGCCTCCACCACTAAGTTCTGCCACTGACTTCTTTCAGCTTTCCCTCCCTCTCCATCTCTCTCTCTCATACACATGTGCTAAATCCCAAAGGAATATACTCTTATTATAAAACATTCCTGGGATTTACAAATTTTACAACTACAGTGACCTCTGACCTTTGGCTTAGGGTCTCCGATGACTTTGCAGCTAAAGGTCACGGCCATGCCCTCGAAAACTTTGAAATGTTTGAGTTTCTGGTCGAAGAAAGGTGCCACACAGTCTCCCAGAGGGCTCTCGTCATGCTGGACGTCATCATCGCTCTCCTCCACCGGGGAGCGCTCCAGCCGAAACTCGATCTCGCTGATCAGTCGCTGCTCGAAGCTTGACACCTTGTACTCCTGCGACAGGGAAAAAAACAAAAAACACATAAGAGTTAGAAGAAGAAGACATGATCGGCAGTGGAGTTTAGCATTAAGAAATATGATGGGGGGAAAAAAATCGGTGGGTTACAGAGTGGAAAAGCGTGTCCTTGGAAAAATATGTGAAGACAAAGTGGGTTGTAGCACACACACATACACACATTCCCCAATTATATTCATTGCCATCTCCTGATCATATCACAGACACAGAAAATAGAATACAGTTGTAAAGAAAGCTGATTTATGGGCAGCTCAGGCTGTGGGCTTTGATCGGTGAGAGAAGGCACGGTGAACATTGCAGGCGCTTTCAAGCCAAAGACAAGTGAAAAGTGAGATATGAAGAGACAGATAGAAAAGTTGAGTAGGTTTTGTTATAACCTTTTGAGGGACAAATTCTGAATCTGCTGAAGGGCTTTCCTGTAGAAACATCAGAAAACAGGCAGCTTTTTATCTGAGGATTTCACACCCTGTGCTCACACTGTACCACACACCTCCAGGGCTCTATCATACTGTACATTACATCACACATGGTCAGCCATGGACTTACCGCACAGATATCATCGTCTCTGTTTTTATTAGATATATTTGATAAAAATCCAACATATTTACCTGGCAGAGGAGCTATGTGAGGTCGAGTTCAAGAGGAGTAACTCGAGTTCAGATTAAAGAAGCAATAAGCAGATTTTGATATTTCAAGATTTTTAGTACTAGTCACGTGGCTTTACCTGATCTGTAATTTCAGCACCACTAGTTGCCAACTAGTTTTTTTTTCCTGTAAAAACTTCCTCAACCAGCACTGTGTTTCTATTACAGAGAGGCCTTTCAGAAATGTAAATCAGGGTGGTTCTTGGCCAGAAACATTTTTATAGTATAGTGCCTTGAAAAGTATTTGTCCCTACCTGATATTTTTATTCACATTTGTTATACTTAAATGATTCAGATCAACAAACAAAATGTGATAGTTTAAAAATTATGATTTCAGAATTTTTTCAAGATAAAAAAAGCTGTAGAATCTGCCAAAAGTGATTTCTTGATTTAACAGATCTGGTAGTTATCAGGCCTGCGGGTGGCAAGTGAAATTTAACTTAAACAAATATGCAAGCACAGTTCAGTCATGATTTAGAAAATTTAGCAAAATTTACTAAAAGGGGGGCAATTTTTCATCAGGCTTAAACGACTTTTTTCTGTTAATAAATAAAATCATCATTTAAAACTGCATTTTGTACTTGTGGTATCTTTGTGTAATATTAATTGTCTGATGACTAATACTTAAATAAAAATAAAATAATAATAATAATAATCTTTCACAGCACTGGATGCCATCTGTGATGTCATATACACCAATCAGGCATAACGTAAAAAATGTTACAACAACATAGGTTTTTAGGTTTCCCTACTGCCCCTGGGGCAGTTCTGGCTCCTCAACATGGCTGTACAAGGCCTCTGGGTGTGTGCTGTGGTGTCTGGTACCAGGATGTTAGTGAGGAACTCTTTATCTGCTAAGCCGCATACGTGGCAGGCTTTGAGGCACTGAGCGTTCTGATACCTTTCTACCCGGACCAGTGTTCCTGTTTTTCAGTGATTTGTGCTACATTGGCTTTTCAGACCAGGCAGGCTGTACTTTGGTCCCTATAATGAGCCATGGGTGCCCATGATCCTGTGACCAGTTTACTGGTCCATAATTGTTGATTAACCTGGTGGTGGTGGTGTTAGTGTTATGGCTGATCAGTGTGTATATGACAAATATGATATTATGCTATTTTGCTATAGTACTGTATATGATGGTGTGTGTACCTGTGTGACGGGCTCCTCCTCTGCTGGCTGTGTGTTAAACACTGTGGCTGCATTGTCAGCCCCCAGAAGTCTGCGAGCCATCTTCTCTTCATAGGTTAACCTCTGAAAGCAAGCAGGATTAATGGGTGAGAGCCAAGGTTAGTTTGTCAGAGACACCAACATGAGCGCATTCTCACGTCCTCACGCTTGGAATTTACTGCGGAATTATGTGGACTATTAGTGATCGTACTTAGTCAGTGTTTCGGTTGCTTGGGTTTCTAACACACACAGAAGAAGTGGACTGATTGTTGATAATGTTATAAGGAAAGGCCCTTGTGTTTATAGTGTAAAGGAACTTCTGAATGTACAGTGACAGATCACGATAATCTCAAATGAAGTCATGGAATGATTATTTCTTTTATCTGTAACAGTTAGAGTGTTTAAGGTGTTCACTGTGGTCTGTAACATTAACCGCCCTTTACTGTGTAGTGAGCCGCACCCACAGACACACACCTGTTGGCCGTTGCTGATGCGTTCCTCTTTAAAGCGCAGCTTCCTTTCCAAGTCCTGAATGACGGCATCTTTGGAGTCCTGGATCTCGGAGTCGCTTACGATCCGTGTGTGTGGTGTGCGGATGTTCTTACGCAGGAACCCTCTGTTTGACAGAAGGCAGAAAAAGAAAAGAAGTGCTGTTAGAACAATTGAAGTGTAATGCACAAAAAAAACAAAACAGGACAATCATGTAGGGCTGTAAATTATTAATATATTATCAAACATATTTCTAATGTAACACAATATACGAGAGGTGTTCAAGTTAAACTTTTGATTAACTTTTTCCTGTAACATGGAAGTGGTGTTGGTGAATAATTGTGTGTACAGTTCACACAGACAGAGGCATCTTTTCCACAAGCTGGTGACAAAGTTATACATTGATTTTCAAGGATCGGGCGCTCCAGTTGCCGAATGTTCACAGGCATAATTGCAGTGGGCTCTGAGCCACCTCGGCCGGGATCATCATTCACGGACAAACAGCCTTCTTTAAAAGGCTTGCACCAAGCGCTTGAAGTCTTCTGTAAATCTCAATTGCTTTCATGCCAGAAATTGTGAATCCCTGGTTAAAGTTTAACTTGAACTTTGACTTGAACGTCCCTGGTATGATGTTACAGTTAGATTCTTTCAGACTACAAATTAGGAAAGCTGCTTAGACTGTATGATTGACTGCACAGCATTATTGTATTATATACATTTTATTTAAATCTCAGCGACCATTTAAATCATCATTTTAACACAATCGGCTGTTGCTGGAAAAATGCAGAAGTGCTTCTGGATCCGTTCGCGGACATGTGAAAATTCATAAGCAGTTGTAAAAAATGTGGAACGCATCCTGTCTGGATTGAGACGAACATCTGTTCTGCTTAAAAATCGATTCCAGCTCTCACTGAAACCGTAGCGCGAACTCGGGAGATAAAGTTGTGATTGACAGGCGCTGGCTGTCCCGCCCCTCACACCAGCTGGGCACTGAATAAATATTGACTTGTCCATCAGAAACCATGCAAAGATCTTCTCTGTCTCTCTCTGTGTGCAGTCACAGTCAAACTGCTGAGTTTTTTCCTGTTATTGCTGAATAATAGTGAAATTCCACAGTGCTCTTTAATCGTTCTGAATCCTGAATGCCAGAGATCAGACCAGAGAGAAAAGAAATGAGTGAGAGATGGTGATATTATAAAAGGCAACTGTAGGAACACCAAAGAAGGAAAGATTTGTTTTTTGAAATGCGGTTTAGTATGCATTTCATCAACATGGATAAAGCCAAGACGGCTCACCACTAAAGATCTCCACGTTAATCTAAGGCACGCAGAGCTCTTAGTTCTGTGATAAGATATGAGAAAGTGCACCAGGTTTTACTGGCCCACTGTTTGGGGTTGGTAATTGTACAGTATAACAGAGTGCACAGGGTGGTACAGTACGGTGGAGCCATTAGAAGTGTCATGGGCTTACAGCTCTGAGGTTTAATCCTGAGCTCAGTCCCGGGTTTCTCTGCATGTTCTCCATGTCTGTGTGAATTTCCTTTGGGTTCTGTCCAGATCCAAAAACATGCCAGTAGGTGGATTAACTGAGACAAATCACTTCAAGTGTGTACGAGTGTGTGTGTGTGTGTGTGTGTGTGTGTGTGTGTGTGTGTGTGTGTGTGTGTGTGTGTGTGTGTGTGTGTGTGTGCATGGTGCACTGAGATGGACTGGCACCTCATGCCCAGTCAGTTAATGTTGAGTGAGGAGTGAGTGAGTAAATAGTGTGCATGTGTATGTGTGTGTGTGTGTGTGTGTGTGTGTGTGTGTGTGTGTGTGGCAGGTCAAAACTCATTAAGACCAGCTCTGTCAACAACGACAACAAAAAAACCTCCCTGATAACGGCGTCCTGAACAGGATCATTCTGAGACACTCTGTGATCTATAATTCTAAGGCATAAACACAGATTTCGATAGAGCCTTTTGTTTTAACTCAGAACACACATACACACAGCCTGAGCATAAACATTCCCTCCTGTCTCGAAAAAAGGTCCTTCCGTCTCTATAAACAGCGTTTATAAGAATGTAAACATGATCTTCTGTCCAGGAGTCCGCGGCGACGTTCCAAATCACAGTGGTCTCGCTCGCTAGATCAGGTGATGAACGTTAAAGGCATACGCTCGGTGGATTGTGAATCTGGGTGTTCTTATGTTCTCTGTGAGACTGACTTCATTAGACCAAATCACCAAAAAAAAAAAAAAACAATACAATGATATAATTATTTTAAAAATCCTAGGCAAAAATAATAAAACGAAGAAGAAAAAAAAACTGATTTTCTTTACTACACCACTTACACTGTGCCGTTTCCTTTGGGCAGCCCCAGCGCATTAACAGGTGGTGCAGGGGGTGTGGCTGGCAGCACCGACACCAGAAAACCAGCAGGTGATTGGGTCTTGGGTGAGAAAGGAGATGAACTGTCAGAGTGGGTGGGACTTGTGGTGACGGGAGGCGGGGGTGGAGGTGGCGGTGGGGGGAAATCCTGCGCTGGGCTACAGGGAGAGGTGACTGTACTAGAGCTGAGGAAGGGTGGAGGAGGTGGAGGGAACGAAGGAGAGCCTGGTGACTCCATGCTGCCTCCTTTAGGCAATGCCTGGAAAGGCGGCAGGGTGACACGGCCATAGGGTTTATGGGTAGCGGAGGGCGAGAGTGGAGATGCCAGGCTGGAGCTTGATGAGGTCGAGGACTGGGTGGAGTAGCTCAGCGACCCGGCACCGGGGCTGCTGGGAGATTGGGCGGCGATGAATTGCTTGGGCCGAGCATAGTTGAAGGTGCTCGTCTGCATGGTGCTGCACTCCAGCTCCTGGAAGGAGGGAGGAGGTGGAAGAGGCGGGGATGGAGGCGGGATTGTATCCTGGGGTAGTTGCTGCTGAGGAAGGGGCAGGGCTTTTTCCTCGGGCTGTTGCTGTTGCCACTTAGCTGCTTCCTGCTGCTCTAGTAGGACCTGATCGTGGAGCTGCTTCAATTGTTCTGCGTTCCTGAAGGAGAAAAGAGAAAGAAAACTGTAGATTATTCGCTGCACCAAAGGGGAAGGTGGGGCAGATGCAAGACGATATTCCGTTGATTTCCATGAAATCGTGAAGCAGCATTGTTATATTGTATATAAATATTGTATACACACTATAAGACTATAGAGATTTGATTAAACCTAGTGACCAAAAATGGGAATTGCACCAAGCTTCAACTTAATGGGGCAGAAATCGCAATTCTGCATGTTCGCTCGTTTTCTGTGAGTTGACAGTGTGACAATATTTAAACCAAATTCCACCAGGAAATGTGAAACATCCACAATGAGGCGTTATAGCAATTAATCATAATGCAAGGTACTAAAGCAATGCAATCAAAGACAAATTGTAAGTACAGTATGTGTGTATACAGTATATGTACACAACAATTGCTAACGTATAATATTGCAAGACATATGGAGACTTATGGAGTTTGCTATTTCATGGAACTTATACCTACAATAAATTTTCAATTTTATTGTAAAAACTATTTTCCAGTGCCTCTAAACTAGCTCCTTAACCTAGTTTCATCTGGCAAACCTGATTATTGATATTACCTCTTTGGGAAATAAACCTGCAGTACCCTAGACATTTGGATAAAATGGGTCCTGCTTGGTTCCACTTCAAAGTCATCCATAAAGTACATTTTTGATTCAGCCGAACGCGAATGCGACGCCTCATGCTGTCTCATGAGACCTCGCCAGGCTGTAATCTGCACATCCTCTACACATCCCCCTTACACTACACATAGATGGCTCTAACCGTCTCACAACGTTACATTAACCTCACGACAACGTTCTCTAAGCGCATGTGATAGAGCTGCTCTATAATTAGCTTCCTGCACACACAAAACGTTCCTGTAACATTACAGTTTGGAAATACTGACTTATAAAAACAGAGTAAGATCATTCTGAAGATGTTTTTCGTGTGACGGAGGGCCACACAGTCAGTTCTGGGAATAACATCAGCATTTTCAGGCTGTGTACAGAGCCCTAGAGAATAAACACAAAACGGCTCTTCCTCTTAGACCTGATGGCGTGTCAAGATGTGCGTCATGAAATGCAAAGACTTTGTAGAATAGAGCATATGCTTTTATTTTTTACGCTTTTAAAAACAACGACAAAAAAAAAAAACACCATAGCACACATTTATTCAAAATTCTGATTAAATGTATACAGTAATATTTGGCCTATTTATTAGAGTTTGTTTGTTGCCTGCCACAACCCACATTCACAACCAGTCACAGAAGCACTTACAGCAGGAACACACATCTGATAACGCTATGTCATCTTAATCAACACGCTGTCTACTTAATAGTTCCATGTTGCCTTTGAACTGTCTGATCACAGCTAACACCAGCTACAAAGCTAAAAACACAAGGCTGAATCCCAAATCCCACTCTAACCGCTGATCGAGGGCACTACTTGGTGTGTGGAACAAGGGATTTTTCACCCTACAGTACATGGCGCATACCGGGAAAGATTTAAAGCCACGATCAACACTGTTAATTACACTAACTGTCGGTCGCCAGCTCCTTCAATCGTGGTTAGTTAGTTCCACCAGTCGCAGAAGGATATGTGGAGCAAACTAACTGATTAAATTAAAAACAAACAAATCATAATCTGTTGATGATAAATGGTGTTCGTGGAGCTGTTGTATGAAAGCATACCCAAGGTCGCACCCCCGTGCCTATGAGCACATCACATTCATGTTGATTCATCAGAAGGTGATAACAAAAATCTCTCCACTCTAATGCACACTGTGTAAGACTGTGCTCGGAAACTAGTTTTTTATTTATTTATTTATTTAAATGTGCATTATCTTTTTCGCTTTAACTATTATTTGAGGTCCTGCTTTATTGTCCATAAAGTGAAACAGCCATGCAACACTTAATACATGCCTTTTATCTGTGTTCAGACCACCAAAAATATACTGTATTATTAATAAAGAGTTTTAATAAGAATTCTAAAGAACATAAACACCCTCAGTCTCCCTTCTCACTTACCTTCATCCTAGACCTTTTATCAAATGTTCTCTTTTCAACATGATACTGGACATTTAAGGATTTGGATTCAATCACCGAATCCCATTAAAGACTGAAGACAATGAGCGTTTGAATCATGTTTCAGGATTCAAACAATGCAAACAGGCAACTAATCGATCTAATCAAGTTACTCGTGAGATAACGTGGCTGAGCTATAGTTAAAATAACGTTTTGAAAAATAGTGTATTGAATATTGATATACCCAAATATGTTTCTGGATGCTATCTATTTCATTAAGGTTAATGGGAATTCAGTAATTGTATAAAAATATAAAGTGAAGCAATTGCTTGTCATCATGGCTGCTTGTTTTTAATATTAACTGATGCTAGTTATTAGTCTCAATTATACCTGAGGATAGCTATCAAAAAAAGTACTTTAAATCTCCAAGTGTTGCTGTTTATAGATAACTCTTCCCTAACACTGCCTGTGGGATGCGAGTCCACACACACTGTACACTGGCACATGCAGAACACGGACGGGGCAAACAGGGGCCTGGTGTAGATTCTAGATAGCGTCAACGTGGTAAGTAGTATTTGGTAAAAGGACTTTGTACACAACCATACACACCGCAGGTCAAACACTGTGGGTGTGACTGTAAGGTGTTAGGTGTCACACTGGAGCCTAAACCAGTGTCATAACACAGAGCTGAAAAAAGTCTTGCACGACAGCGAGTAGGTGAACAAGCTGATTGTTGAATTATGTACTTGTGCACATCAGGGGTAAAAAGATAAGGAATGGCAGGAAGTGTGTGTGTGTGTGTGTGTGTGTGTGTGTGTGTGTGTGTGTGTGTGTCTTGGTGAGGTTCAGCTGGTGCATTTGTGTTGTGTTTGTCTCCATTTCTGTAGGCGCAACTCATAGCTCATGGCAGGGTAAGATTATCAGATCAAGCATATTCACTGTGCCGTCTCAGAGCTGTGTGTGTACCAGGTTTTCTCCAGCCTGAGTTCTCAGGTGTGTGTAGCGGTGTGTGACCTTTATATGATATTTTGTTTAAGATATTTTAACTGTTCACGATTTAAGATTACCAAATCCCCCACGCACAGGTGTGTTTGTGTGTCAGATCATTTCTTATACATTTCTTTATATTTATTTTAATTAAATGATGTAAATTAAATTAAGGGGAACAAATGTTTTACTGTGACAGGTTGCACAGTACCTAAAGATAGAATTTAAGAATTGGTTGTTTATGTAACAACCTCAGCAGCAACCTCATTTCCCCTCCTGTCTGCTCCAACCCCTCAGCATTCAGCATCACCAGTACACTAATCACCGGCCTCATCGTCTATCATCACCTGTTTCTCACTGGTTAATTCCTTAAGCTAAATTTTTTATGGTCTAATCCTTCATAGGTCACTGTGTGGCTTAACAAACAAAAACCTTCATCTAAAACTGCCCAGATACAGGGAATGGACTGAAAATGAGAGACAAAATTTTGAACTAAAACCAGTGAGCGATTGTTCGATACAGTGACCTCAGACTTCATGTCAACAGTCACTACTGTAGCAGAACTTGTGTTGCTAAGGGCAGAACATCTGGCAACCCACTGGCCCATTAATCAAAAAAACAACTATGCGATCTCCACACACACACAGGTGAGATTTGAACCCCCAATCCTGGACCTGCAAGTCAATTCAGTACATGGGGACAAACATAGATTCAGTGATGCATCACGATTGTTTTGCGTGCCAGTTCATGTATCATAACACTGACTCCAAAATCTTTTATTTTTATTTAGATACGTTTGTATTTGAGGTGGTGAAATGTTGCTGCTTCTCTACATTTCCTATAGGGGGCACACTCTATATAAACTATCCACACACTGAAAGGCAGCATGGCATACTGTGTGGTAGGAGCCAATTAGTTTTTTTATAAACAAAGTTACAATCTTTGTTTGTAATATTCTAAAATAAAATAGCATTGAGATATTTATAAATACAATACAATACAATTGCCTCCTAAGTATTGTGTCCATGTACACTACCAGTCAAAAGTTTGGACACACCTTCTAATTACACGACCTCTTTCTATAGTGTAAAACAATGCTGAGGGCATCCAAAATATGCAATAATCGCCTTTGAACAGTTGATATTGAGACGGATCTGCTACTCATGATCTATAAAGTCTTCTTAAAGCCTCTAATCTGAGGTGCTGTTAATTGGACATTGTTGAGGTTGGTAACTCTAAATGAACTTCTCCTCTGCAAGCAGTGGTTTTGGTCTTGCTTCCCTGGGATGGTCTTTATGAGAGCCAGTTACATCGTGGTGCTTGACGGATTTTGCAAATGCAAACTTTTGACTGGTATTATATATAATAAAAATCTTAGGTCTGTCTTAAAGAGCACATCGCCTGAAACTCTGTCAATACCCGTCAAGCCAATACAATACAAGTAACCCGTCGCTTTATGCAGCTGTATGTGGTATGTAAGGAAAGAGTCGACTTTATATAAAGTCTGTTGTTTACTGTTTATTCAGCCGATGTGAATACGTCTCAGAGACAGCTCACGGCTTATCACAGCGCTTCACAAGCTGTGAATTATTATGTTTCTTTAGTGCATATTAGAAGGTTCTTAAAACCAGAAGGAACGCCCTGTCAGACTTCCTGAATCGCATTGTATCGAAAAGCTTTCTGGAACAAGCAGTTCTTCCATTCGGTCCCAACTCAGGTGTAACTCTCAGAAGAACTTGCCTGACATTATTCCTTAAAAACCAAAGCAAACAGTCCACAATGACTGAAAGCAGTACGGCAAGCAAGTGAGCTTCCTCTCTCTTTCATACTGGTTTATGTGTGGTAATGTATGAAGGCTGCTCCCTCGCTCCTCGCTCTGTCAGTAGGCTCCAAGCACATTTTCGCCTAAACGTTTCCAGATGTGAAGCGGCTAGTCGCTCTGGTTTCTGCTTTCTGTTCTTTTTTACTTTTTAAAATCGAGGGGGAAACCCTCCCTCCCTCTCTCCCTCCCTGTCTCTCTCGCCTCCTGCAGCTGAAATGAGTCTGACAGACCTGATAAGACCTTGAAAACAAACGGAGAAAAAGAGAAAGAAGGACGGGGGAGAGCGAAAAAAGCAGGAGAGAGGTCACGTCCTGCTGAATGTGCTTTGTGCGTATGGAATGAAATGGATTTTTAGGTGATGCAAAAGAAAAGGGAAACAAAAATACATGTAGAAATGTGCTCGTATAATCTCAGGGTTCATAAATAGGGAGAAAAAAAGTCCTGTACCAAGATCCATGCTTTCCATATCGACTCATCCTAAAACAACACACAATGGTGTCTTCTTTGTCTTTGCGTCTTTCCCTTCAGCCCCCCCCCGTTCACTTCCCTCCCCTCTCCTGCCGTGTCCAGAGTGCGCAACCGCCGAAAGTGCACTTTTACAGGAATAGTTTGGCAATGGCTGAAACACACTCGGACTCGGCCCTCTGAGGCGCTTTTTGCTTTCATTCCTTTTTTGGTTCTGTTCTGAGCGCACATGCACACATCATCTCTCTCTCTCTCACACACACACACACACACACACACACACACACACACACATACACACACACAAACTTGCTCCCTCACTCAGACTGCTCTCCAGTGCACCATTCAAACGAGCTAAAAAAAAAAAAAAAGTCTATATAAAACAAAATGTCCAGGCATACAACATAATAATATTACCCATTAAAAATATGTGTCAAAGCCAGTGCCTGCCATACTTCAGCCCCAAACATAGCTGCCTCTTCAGACGTGGCCATAGATAGAGCTTTCAACAAGAAGATAAGCCGAATAACTTCCACATTCTTACAGAAATGGTTACAGCTACACAGACATGGCGTTTTTGCCAGTGGTTTGTACAGTAGCTTGGTGAGGCCAGACAAGGAGACAGAGCAGAGAGATCAGTGTGGGGACCGAGAACACATTCTAACATGAATATACAGTATGAATGCAGCCAAATACAGAGAAATATGCTACAGAGTGCACAGGGCTTCAGACGGGGGTCTTTGAACGTCCTCAAGAGATTGAGTGGATCTGCCAGGAAGAATGGTTAGAAACTTCTATGTGCACAAAGCTTGTCTAGACTTACCCAAGAGCACTCGAATTCCCACCGTAATTGAGGAAAAAGAGCTTCTACAGAGTACTCAACTGCATACGTATTTGAAAGCTTTAAATAAAATTGAAAAAATGTCAAAAACCTTGCTTTCACTTGGTCATCAGAGTTTACTGAGTGTAAAGGTTGTGGGTAAGAGTTATAAGTTCTAAGAGAAGTTGAACTGCTTCATAAAAAGTGCGCCATGTCCTGATCTAATACAGTGAATGATCTGCATTAACTCCTTAAACTGGGTTAAACCTACATCCTCTTTCTCCACCTTCTATCTTCTCCTTCCTTTTAGGTCAGAAACCAGCTCATCTCTCCTCCATTACTTCTCCTACTCTTCGTCTCCAAAACATGTTCTGCATGTCTGAAATTATAAGCCGCTACTAAAAATATCCTTTTCTGGGGTTTCTGGGATAAGAATAGCCGTCATAATATAAAACCCACTTTCTAAAAATAACACTTTTTTTTAGAAGGTTGTAAAACCCAGAAGCTATTTATTCGCCTTTAAAGGTGGAGCGTTTTTTTTTATCATTATTATGATGATGATGATGATGATGATGATTAGTCCAGCTATCCTCTTCATGATGTAAATAACCTTTTAGGTCTTTACAGAAAATGTTTTAATACACAGTCGTAAATCCAGACATTTCAACTGCATTCTTCCATGCGCTCTCTCTCTCTCTCTCTCTCTCTCTCTCTCTCAGTGAGGCCAGAGAAGGAGACGGAGCAGACCTCCTTGTTGCCATGCCGATGCAGCAGTGTTATCAATTTGCACTTGAGGCCAACAAACTACTCCACCATTTTACACACAAACACATGCCATTCACCATCCCCTGCTTATTTCTTCTTTTTTTGGTTCTATCCTTCTTTCACTTTCTGCCCAGTCCTCCTCCTCCTCCTCCTCCTCTCTCTCTCTCTCTTTCACTGCTATGCTGAATCTTTTCTTCTCTCTGCTCATCCAAGCGGCAACGCTGAGCAGACAATTCAGGAAACGGCTGTATTAGTTACACTTTGCCATTGAGAAACATAATGCAGGGAAAAAAATCTACATGCTTGTCTAGAGCCGTGAATCAAAGGTAGACTGTCAATTCGGTTACATTTGATATCCGACAATTGTAATCTTCAGTCAAAACTGTGCTAAAGTTAAATGTCTCAAGCACCTATTTATGAACTGTGTCGTTTTAAAAACTACTAAAAGTATCTACTGTAATATACATTGAAAAGCTGCTAAACACAACGATAACCTATTTTTTCCCTGAAAATCTTCTGCTCCACACTAAAGTCCAGTAGGTTGCAGTAATGCACCAACCATCCATAAACTCAAAGGGAAAAGCAGATGAGATACTCTCACAAAATGTCAAGGATTTGCAAAAAATTGAAGCAGTTTGTACATTTTTAAACAATTGTAAAACATTTTTAAACAATTTTTTCAGACCACTTAATGTTTGCAAGGTTATTATTTTGATTCTGAAACAAAAATTCACCATCAATTCAATTGAAATGGGTATTCAAGTCAAACCGGGACCTTTGATTGTAAATAATAACAGAATGCAGTTATAAGACTAAAAACACTCTCTTTATTTCTCTATATAATCTCCTGCTACACTAATGCACTTATCCCAGCATTTCACGAGGATCGATACCATCAAGGTAAAATGTTTTCTTGTACGTAGGAGCGAAGATCAGACTGAAACTTCACATCTGAAACGCATATGCATACTTTTACCAAAAGTCCTGGTTTGACTTGAACGCCCCTCCAGCAAAAGGTCAATAAAATTGCACAGCTCCATAGAGCATCTGCATGTGTATTAGAACTGACTCTTATTAGCAGTGTGACCTTTACAGTTTACCACATGACAGACTCAGGGATGGTTAATTACTCCATGGTATAACATGGTCATGTACAGTATACAGGGAATCAGTGAGCCAAGTTTGACTGATGGTGTCAGTTAATGTCCCTGCATCCTTCCAGAACACTTCATTTTAATGTGCCTTTTTAATGAACACTTCATCTCAGTGTGTACTGCTGCATTCGAGTATAAGGTAAAAACATGTACTTTGTAATTACTTAACATAATGATTATTTATTTTAATAACGAAATAAAGTCATTTAGTCACAATATTCCGCTGTATTTCTTAATATAATTTATTAACAATTAAAAAAATTTAGAAACTGTATTACATTCATTTGTGTTCGTGTACGCGGGGCGCCGGACAAACGAGTGTCTATGTAGGCAAATACATTTTTGAAAAGCATGTGATTTGAGGCTGAGCTCTACTTGGATTTTTTCAAATCATTCTTGGGGCGCAGCACTGTGCACCCTGAACCCCCCCCCGCTTTTGTTCAAAATTTCTTTTTAAATATTTGAGCTCATGTGATTGGACCATTCTCAACGAGTCTTATTAACAGTCAGCAGGTTGTTAGTTAATGTATTGAATAGTGATTGACGTGGAAGCCAGATAAATATGAGAGAAAATTCTGTAATTTCTTTGATAAAATACCCCGTCGCAAGGCAATCGGACGAAGAAAGAAAAAAAGTTAAAGATCGACCTGATCTTCTAATTAAGCAGCAGTCAAGTGATCGCGGCCGAGCTTACACTCAGTGCTTTTCCAGCACTTCTTATGGCTATTTACAGGCGATTATTACAAGTATCATTTTCATTTTGTTTGCGCCCACCAAAACTTTTTTGCACCAGCCGCAAAGTAATACACATAAGTAACACACATGCACAAACATACAGAAATATTTGCTAGTTAAATCGCCTATAACACAGACTATTACACGGTACAATACTACTACTACAGTACTGATGTTCTGAGAAGGAAAAATATATAATACATCAGTCGTCAAAGTTTTTTTTAATACTGTATACTCAAATACACAAAGGACGAAAGTGACGACTGCGGCAAAGTCGAATACATTTCAGAGAAAAAGGCAAACTAGCAAAACGACTACACAGTTACTTTGCAGTGAATGTGAGTGAGTGTCTGTGTGTGCAGTGGCAGAGCAGGAAATAGCTGCTGGAAGACAGGAAGTTGTTGAGTGCAAACAGCTGATGATAATTGGAGTCCCTTTGTAAACAGAAACAGGGTGCAAAACTACGTGCATGTGTGTGTGTTTGCGTTTGCTCAAGTGCATCTGCTGGTAACGATGATGAGGTTTGACTTTCATGCTATAAAACAGGTGCATTTCAAAGAGAGGTGGAATTAAATCATAAAAAATGATCCCTAAGTAAAATCTACATGACTAATAAACACGTTAATGAAAAGCATGAAGGATTTTTTCATTCCCATTTTATTTCTGGATTTGCGGGCCATTAACGTTACGCCGATCAAACAAACCTGGGAGCGCTCCGATCCAAGAAACAGCACATGCGAGGATGCGTTCGAGTCGAGGCACGTCTCGCTCTCAGACACGGCAGTGTGTCACTCTGGAAAGGAAGATCATGACGCAAACGACACAGCACCTGCTTGTGCTGAGCTCACCTTACTCTCTTACATCTTCATGACATCATCACTCCCGAGCTCAGACTGACTACGGTCTGACTAAACGTCTGTCTCAGTTTTTTACATCTGAGTCAGATGGTTTTGAACTGAAGTGAAGTACTGGGAATTTAAACTGAAATATGTCTCCAGACTTCATGCCTCATTATAAAGCCTCTTCGTTAACTGTGTGTATTTAGATAACTGTGTTCCAGATACCAAGTGTGGTGTGACAACACCAATTCCAGTGTGACATCACTGACATCTAGGCCTATATGTAATGATGTAATGTAAACAGAATGCATGTATCATTAACGGGTAGAGAAAAAAAACTGATGCATGCAAGCGTCACATGCTGAACTCTTCAGAAAAAAAGTGCAAACAAGTCTGTTTTTCTTCAATTTCCATGACAGAAAGTCAACACTGCAAACCTGTTTCAGCCAAGTGGTTAAATTTCACTGACAATTAGAGCTGTGCGATCGACTCTATCTTTTTGTTCATCTCATTGACTTAAGTCAGTTTTTATTTCAGCATTAACTCACAGTTTTTCAATTATTTAGGTATACTTACACACATTAAATGCTCCGATTCCTTCAAAATATACCCTCGTCAGCCGGAGCCGCTACAGGTAGTTGCGCTTTATACTGTATGCGCGCGCCTGAGTGACGCTAAAGTCGCTTGGTCTCGCGCTCCCTCTGGCCGCTGTGCGCAAAAGCTTATGCCCAAAAGCTTATGCCCAAACCAGTGCCAAGTTGTACGGATCGGATGGTCCGCTGCGGCGACCCCTCGACAGGAGCAGCCGAAAGACTAAGAACAACATAGCTTTTAATTCATTTGAGTTTATACGTAGTTGGTGCAATACTGGACTCGAGTGTGGATCAGAAGACACCTCTGATTCACAGCTCTACAGCAAATCCTTTTCAGCACCTGGGCTGCCCCCCCCCCCCAAACCCCCAGGTTCCTGTAAAACCAGTCTCACAGCCCACCACCCCACCCCATGCCTACATTCCTTGATTGCAATAAAAATGAAGGTCTAGAATGTTTTGGAAAGCCTGTTTGAGTCACTCTGGCTTTTCTCATCTCATCACTCGGACGAGAAACAAGATTCTTCACACATCTGAGCTCAACAACAGTCCTGTCAGTCAGACGCTCATACACACACTCACACACTCTCACTTTGGCACACTCATCCCAATAAATCCCAGATCTGTCATTTTCCTACTCAGTTACTGAAATACTCAACCTTCGACTCATCTGTAACCTGACCCGACAACTCTGACAAATATCTTATTCACCGCCTGTACTTCACAAAGCTAAACACACTCACTTCCCTGCACTAAAGGCATTAAGTGAGCTTGTTCCTGCCTGACCCAAATCTGATCTTCGTCTCATGCTCCCACCCAAAAAAAACAAAAAAAAAAACACGCAATAGCGTTGTGCTCGACTCTAGTTCCAAATGAGATGCAGGAAAACCTCCCTAAACTTTCCACAATTTCTCTCTTTTGTCTTCTTATCCCTTTCCCTCTCTTCTTATAGATGCCTGAACAGCCTCGACCATCACCAGTGTTTAACGTTCCAGCACCCCGCCCTTCAACCCCATGCACTCCGTCTCTATCTCTCTCTCGTACAAACGTCTCGGCTTGCACTCAGTTGAATTATACCACTTTTCTCATTCTTCTCGTCCTACTAACCATCCCCCACTTTTCTCTCTCGCTCTCTCTCACATTGTAATTGCTTACACACCACATAAAATAGATCCAGACTGTTTTCTTTTCATTCTTCTTTTAGAGGCAGCATTGAGCATGGAGCTCTGAGACTACAACCTCTCTCCCTCTTCCCTTTGCTCTCTTTCTCTCTCTCTCCTGGTAATCCCATTTGATGGTGATGTCTCCTCAGCCATGGCAGAGAGGAATGTCTTCGGCTCACATTCCTCTGGGTCCGTGCACACGCACCCGGACAGAGAGAGACAACCAGAAAGAAAGAAAGGAAACAGATCTAAATAGGTTTGAACTCATCCAGAGAGATGAAAGTTTGAAAAAGAGCCAAACTTTTGGTCAGTGCCATGAAAGCAGTTAATACAATAGTCTTTTATAAACGAGCCAACTCATCATCATTACTGCCCCAGCCAAGGGTTGTTCACTGCGGGATGGAGAGAAATCAGTTTGTTTTTTTACATAATGAACAGAACGGAGCTTATTACTGTTCTGGATTCCAAAAGAAGCGTACTGTAACCCAACAGATCACAGCATCACTAAAAGTTCTCGAAGACTCTCGAAGGATTTTTTTTTTGCCCATGCCAACTCCTGAAACTTTCTCATGTTCCCATCCATGACTATGCATTACTCCAGGTGCATTACGTGACTCTACCTGATGTGTTCTCCTCTTCCTCCTTACACGTCATCTCACATCCCTGTTAACATTTCCCCCCCATTAAAAAGCACCCATTTACCCCTAAACCTGACAAATACAAAAGAAGGATAAAGACTGTACCTTGACTTTTTTGCGCTTCACTCCTGAAAAAGCAGTCCTCGGTAGTACAAGTGTGTGTATATGTGTGCACTGTACATGAGTGCGTGCGTGCGTGCGTGCGTGAGTGAGTGAGTATAACTGTGTGCGCGTGTGTGCGCGCGCAGTGCGTGTTTGTCAGCCGGAGCCGCTACAGGTAGTTGCGCTTTATACTGTATGCGCGCGCCTGAGTGACGCTAAAGTCGCTTGGTCTCGCGCTCCCTCTGGCCGCTGTGCGCGTGACTGAATCACTTACGCGCAGCAGTGTATCAGACCACACGTCATAATAAAAGCTCAACCTTCTCTCTCTCTCACACACACAGACACACACACACACGCACAGTAGAAGGGGAAAATCGATTCTTCGTGGGGTCGGCAGAGCGGACCATCCAACCCGCACACAACCTGACACAGGCTTTATTGTGTGCAAGCCACCATCACCTCAAATCAACAACCTAGAGCCTTAGTCACCACTCCCTCAATTATTCACTAAGTTTGTTTAGAAACAATAATTATGGCGGATGACAGAGATATGTGCTGCTCAGTTAAACTCTTGTATTTGAAGTTAGTTTGTATTGTTTAAATGCTGCGCTTGTTTTCTAAGTGAGAAAACTTATGATTTTTTAACGTTTAAAATAGTATCAAAATTGGGGGAAAATAACATAAAATGTGAATATTTATAAAATCGTGATACTTATAGGATTACCCGAATCGGAATTGAGGTTTTGTGATAATATTGTATCGGAGGTAGCCGGATGATTCCCATCCCTAACTACACAGGCATAGTTTTCTGTAATGCACCAAAAATTGTTTCCATTATTATGATGAACATTTATTTGCATTTTTGTTTTCAGGTTGAAATTTGAAGAAGAATTTCAAAAAAAATGCATGGCCCTCATGAAAAGTTTAATTTAATAGACAGAAGTGCTGTGTTTTTACATGCAAAAAATATATAGCATGCTGTTATCAGCAAATGTTTTTGTCAAATGTTTCCTGTTATGTTCACACACACACACACACACTGTTTCTGTGACTGATGGGGGCTGGCTGTAACGACACAGCAGTGAATGTTTACCTGCTGGGCCTTTTCCTCCACCCGCCCCTACAGCCCCCTCACACACACACACACACACACACACACACACAATAATCATAACTTTCGTGATTTGTTACTTCAATACATTATTAAAATTTAACTTAAAAAGTGAATTTCATACATTCTAGACTCAGGCTGCGATCATTGCCCCCTCCACAAGAAGAAAATGCCACAGAAGGCACTATATTGAAGCATATTTATGAAAAGTTGACAGTGGTAGGAAAAGGTACAGAAGCAACAGGGAGGATTGAAGCCATAAGAAGATTATCAAGCAAAGCTGATTCAAGAACTTGGAAGAGCTTTACAAGGAGTGGAGTGAGGCTGGAGTCAGTGCTTAGAAAAGCAAGTCTTAGGAAATATTATAATATTTGAAGATTCTGGATTTCTTTTATTTTCATGAGCAAGCTATAATTATCAAAATTAAAACAAATAAATGCTTGAAATATTTTACTTTACATTTAGTGAAACTAAAATATATAAGTTTTACTTTTTATGATATTCAAATTTAATGAGATGCACTGTACTGTACATATACAAGAAAGATTAACTATTTGAAGTTTTTATTTCATCAAGTCATGAGTAGAGGTTTATTCCTTTTAAATTTATTACATACTTGAGTAAGTGCAAATAAGGCTTAGGGCTTAAAGTCTGAAAATGTGTCTATGAACTAACACACACTTCTGTACTTCAAGTCGGTGAACAGCCTACAATATATCAGTCATTCTACATCCTGCATGCATCTCACCCTTACATGTTTCATTAGATTCCAGTAATTAGTGTGTGTGAGAGTGTGTGTGTGTGTGTGTGTGTGTGTGTGTGTGTGTGTGTGTGTGCCACCTCTTAATGGCTGGGAGAAAGAGGCCCAGCGGGTGAACATTCATTGCTGCATCATCGCAGTCAGACTCCATCAATCAGTGTACGAAAACCTTTATTATTAAAACCGATTAATTATTATGTTACACATTATTGATCTTAATGTTGATTTAAAATAGTTTGAAGAGCATGAGAATCCTAGCCAAGAATATTTCAAAATTATTCCAGTGATTTTATCACATGATAACATCCTATTCTTTTTCTCGTTGGATTGAACCACCACTATTCTTGACTTCGCAAAAACATCTGTCTTATCAATTACATCAAAGATCTGAGACTTGTTTGAAAGGGGTTTGTGTCCACGACCTCATGACTTTACTGAAACACCTGCCAAGTGCTTTCATTAAGCTGCTGATTGACTTCACCCGGAAACAATGCAGTCGCTCTTTGTATGTGTGTGTGTGTGTGTGTGTGTGTGTGTGTGTGTGTGTGTGTGTGTGTGAGACCTCAGTCCTCTCAGTGGACTGGAGGCTTTTAGATTATCGAGCAGAGGATCAGGAAAGTCTTTGTATTTCCATCCTGTCAGGATCCAAGTGTCCTGCCATGCCCTGTCGTGTTTAAAACATCTCATATCTCTCAAATTTCTTCCCCCCCCCTTTCCCCCCCTCACCATAATGTACAATCTCTGTTTCCATTTTGTCTCTGTTCTGTTAGAGCCCCTCAATCTCTTTCTCCTTCTCAGGCTTTCCTTCCTATGCCCATTCTCTCTTAGCCAACCCTTAAAATGCAAACAAGCAAACTGACTTTTCAGTCTCTTCAGCCAGTTTGAAATGCAACACTATGACCAATATATGTCCTAAAATATATAGACACCTGGCTTTCACACCCATATGTGCTTCTTCCTCACACTGTTACCACAAAATTGGAATTGTATAAATTTGTTGACTCTCTAGAATTACATTTTTACGTCACTGAAACTGTGAAGCCCAAACCTGTCCTGGCATGACGATGCTTCTGTACACAAAGCCATCTCTATGAAGACATGCAGCATTCAGGTGGGACTGAAAGAACTTGCAGGCCCTGATTGAACTCAACGTCACTCAACTTCTTTGGAATGAACTTGAACTGGAGTCTCCTCATTATCCCAACATCAGTACCCGACCTCACTTACAGAATTTGTAGATGAACACCAATCCCTGCAGTTACACACCAAAATCTAGTGGAAAGCCTTCCCAGAAGAGTGGAACTTATAATAACAGTAAAAGAAGAATAAATCTGGAATTTGAAGGTTAACAAGGCATAATTGGTCGGGTGTCCACATACTTTTGGAAATATAGTTTACACTCTCACTCACTTATCATCTATATCGCTTTATCCTGTGTACAAGGTTGCGGGGGGCCTGCGTCTCCTGGGATGGGGTCCAACCTTGTACACAGGATAAAGCGATATAGATGATAAGTGAGTTAGGGCATGAGGGCATGAGGGCATGAGGCATGAGTACAACCTTGACGAGGTGCCAATACATTGCAGTACATATTTACATATTTTCACATGCACTTACACGCTCACGCACACATTATGGGCAATTTGGGAATGCCAATTAGCCTAATCCGCATGTCTTTGGACTGTGGGAGGAAACCGGAATAACCCAGAGGAAATTCAAAAAGCACAGGGAGAACATGCAAACTA
Organism: Clarias pachynema; assembly: GCA_030014365.1. Lineage (NCBI taxonomy): Eukaryota > Metazoa > Chordata > Actinopteri > Siluriformes > Clariidae > Clarias > Clarias pachynema. The sequence continues at coordinate 939,865 of JAQMYL010000020.1, forward strand.
CACGCAAACAGACCCCGAGGCAGGAATCAAACCCCAACCCTGGAGGGGCAAGGCAACAGTGCTAACCACTCAGCCACCATGCTGCCCATTATAGTTATAATTTTATTTGCTAAATAGTTCAAGACACGTTGATATAAATGCCATCACAACCTGAGAAATTTATAAATAATGAATGAAACACCCGTGCGTTCACTCCATTTGTTCCAGAACCCTGCCCATGTCACACATTATGTACACAACGTTATCTATAAGTAGGTTACGTGATACGGAGTTAGCACTTCGCTCTACCTGTATTCCCATATTATATGTACATTAGTCTATTACACAGTTCAGTTAAAATGCATTACATAAGAGTGCACTGAAAACAGCTAGATGGGATTGACCACTAATGACTAGGAATGAACATTTGGAAATGCTACACTAAAATGTAATGTTGCAGTGTAACCATTGGAGATTACCATAGGAGAAACTATAATATACCATGTAGATAATGTATTCCATTGTAATTATGTCACTCAAGAATATTTTCAGGTCCTAACTGGACACACACTGCATGGTGATCTACATTAAAGTGTGTCTATTAGTCACTGATGTTTTTTTTTTTTTTATCTCCTCCCTGATGTCTACACTAGCTTCTGGGCATAAATGTTTTTTATATAAAAAATGCTTCCTGGTTGATAGTAAGACAAAGAAAAGAGCCTACTATTTTGTTAATTATTTGTGCCGTAAGCAGCCATTTTTATTTCCAAAATGCTAAAGAACTTGAGATTCCAAGTTTAAGATCGGTATAATCTGGGATTGAGGGGGTTCTTCCTGTTAGGAGGTTAGGAATACAACCTCTAAATGAATGTTCTGGGAAACATTTCTCCTGCGCTATTTCATCTCATCTCCTGCATTAGGTGTTGTTATTCCGTCTGCAGCCTACCCCAGCTAACAGGGAACATTCCCAGAACATTCACTTTCTCATTAGGTTCTCAGAAGGTTCTTTTGCATTGTTATATAACTAACATTCTTTTAACATTCTTAAAACATTAGCTTACCAAAATGAATATTATGGAAATCTCACCCATTCTCAATACCACTTATCCTGTTAAAGTGATGGGAGGCCTGGAACCAATACTATGGCCAAATACTCTGTACTTGGTACAGGGTGCCAATTCATTGCAGGGCACACAAGCACACAATCACTCACACACTATGAGCTAAATGGAAAGGCCTATTAGCTGACCCTGCATGTCTTTGGAATCTGGGAGGAACCCAGAGTACCCGGAGGAAACCCACCAAGCACTAAGAGAACAAACATTCTCTTATTATGCAAAACAAAACTGACAAACATTCTTAGAACACATGCTAAATAACATTATGGGAATCAAACTTGAAAAGCATTCAGGGTTCTGGAAATCCAAAACATTCACAGAACATTATCAAATGTGTTGCCAGAACGGCATTTTGTATCAAAAGAAAATTATGAAAACGAGTATGAAATGTATGAGAAAATATGTATGAATCAATCCCTGATGAGCAAGCCGAGGGCAATGGTGGCAAAGAAAAACTCCCTGAGATGTCAGTTGGAAGAAACCTTGAGAAGAACCAGACTCATTTGTGGACTAAAACATTTCTGGAATGTTATCAAAAAACGTTTTCAGAATGTTATCCAAAATTTCTCCAAGCCAAGAAACTAAAAATCATAACATTCCAACCTAAATTCATAGGTACAGTTTGCATGTGTTTGTCATATTAGATCCTGTCTTCGAACTGCAGAATGAATTCATTTGTTAGACTTGTTCATTCTAAAACGTGCAGTGATCCCGAGTACAGTCAAACATTTCTTGCTTAAATCAATTTTAATTAAACCTCTAATAATCAGTTATATTTAAAGTTGTCGCTCGCACATGATGGTGAATGGTTACAAAAAAACTAAACAAAAAAAAAAGCAAGTTAATTTTTTTTTTTTTTTACAAAATGAGTTATAGAGCTGTTAGCACTGTCTCCCATCTCCAGGGTCCAGGTTCGTTTCCCGCCTCAGGTCTGGTTTTCTCCCACAGTCCAAAAACATGCAGATTAGGCTAATTGGTGTTCCCAAATTGCCCCAACCCTGTATACAGGATACAACGTTATAGACAATGAGTGAGTGAGTTATAGAGGTGTGAACACACTAGTGATTTAAGTATATCATAACTATCAAACCATCACAAAGTCCACAAGTAGTCTTGTAAAAAAAACCATGATTTTATTGTGTACGTGCCTGTGTAAAACACTGTTGTGCACATAGTTTCCTGTGTAACACATTTATTCTTTCCTCAACCGATTCCTCGTCTATAACCACACGCAACGCCTCTACAAGAAAGTGATTGTTAATACACCATTAACCGCTTTACAAGCTACACCTCATAAAGCAAACCCTGCTGCTGAGGTGAATGCAGCTGAGTCACAGGAGAAGTATGTGTCTGCGCCTGACCAGAGCGCACGAGCTTTACATCAACCATAAGCAGGAGAGCTTTCCTGCTATTAATGGTAACACTGATTTAATGGTAAATGCTTGCACATTTTTCTGTATGCTGACCAGAAGTGACGCTTCATTCTTGGTTTTTCTTGAATGCTTAAACTCAGACAGAAATGATTCACACGAAACGCTATTTAGAGTAAGATTGTTTTTCCCAAAAGCAGCCTGATGTTGATGTTGGAAAGCAGTTCTATGAAACATTGAGCTGATATCATTCATTTGTTTAAAAAAAAAAATCCTTTCAGTTTAAATTGACCAAATTCTACATGATTAATCTGGATCTGTAATCGGAAACATTGGATCAGTATTAAATTGACATGAGATATGATCAACCGACATTTTGTGCTGTAAATGTGTCTGATTACACTTTCACAAAACAAAACGTAAAACGAAAAACAATCTTGACATGACTATAGCCGTGAGCCAAGGACGGAAAATTTTGCCATGCATTCTGAGTCGGAGCAATGATATACAGGCAGGCGTAGCTCAGTGGTTAAGGTGTTGGACTACAGCTTGGAAAATCCCAGGTTTAAACCCCAGCCCCACCAAACTGCCACTGTTGGGCTCTTGAGCAAGGCACTTAACCCACAAATGTTCAGATATACTGTATAATAAGATGAAAATGTAAGTCACTCTGGATGAGGGTGTCTGTAAACGTACCGTCCCTCCTCTGTCAGCCACAGTGACACCGGTACCAATCGTAGGCATATTTGAGCTTGTGTATGCAGTAGAAGCTAGATACCACTGTCCCCTGACTGTGTTGTACAGCAAGTGTTTGGGTGGCTTCATGTTTCTTACAGGAAGTACTTGTTAACCTTTACACCTCCCCTTTAACCTTTAGCTGTGGACTTTGGGATTTAAGGAGGTTCCCAATAACCTTCTGTTCACAAGCACAGAACCTTAATGTCTGATTTATCAGTGTACGGTTCTATAATTACAAACTTCACTGTGCCATCTAAATAAACTTTTTATAAATGTCATGCCTGGAAACGAAGCCCTTAATCATAAACACTGGCACTTAGAGCAACTTGGAGCAGCTCAATGCATCTTAAGCCTGACCGCATTTCTGCCACGTGTCTGACCGGAGACACATACTGATGCTGAATCTTCTTATTATAGAAACGTGACCAGTATACGACCTTGACAAAGAACACTCTGTAAGCCGTAGTTTTTATTAGTTCAAAGAAAAATAAGGCTTGGCATAACAACAAAAGCCAGGACACTCAGAGTTTCAGTGTCTAAACTAGCAGCAGCACACTGCAGATCGCCAGACCGACGTCTGTGCAAAAACGATTGAGCTGGAGATTGAGGGAGTGGGAAATCAAGAAAGACATTTTGAGATGCCAGACAGTTTGAGAGCACGCGAACCACAGTTTGCTGCAGTTGTCTTCGGTCTCTGTAGCAACAGCCTCACAGTGGTGGGAAGGCTTTCGTGAAGACTGCGCTCTTTTAATCTGAGCGGAATGAGAGCAATGCAGCCAGCAAGTCCTGCTGCTACTGCCAAGTATGTCCACACGTAATGTCTAGTTCTTTAAGGGGAATTAAAAACTAGAGTGGATCTGTGGACGTGTGGCCCTCGGCTGTGCCATAAGACGTCGTCAAGATACTGTATAACTGCTCTAAGTCTAGAGTAACTACTAGTAGACATTTTTTCCTGTCAAATGACTCAAATCATCTCTCATCTAACAGTCACTTCGGATCTGCTCATAAACCAGTCACTAATAAGACTCATTTTAAGTAAAATGGCTTGTGTTTCAGTATGACCTTCTTGCTTGGTCATGATTTCATCTCTCGCCATAGGTGCCCTCCAGGCATGGTGTATACTGACCTCTGACCTTAGGCAGTGCATGCTTGTAGTCTGTCTTCGCCTTTACAGGACTGAGCATGTCTCATGCCGCAGTATTGTGCAGTCAGGACTTAAGCACGGTATCTCAGCTACCACTTTATATCAATATCTATCCAAAATCTATCTAATGATATGTAATGTTCTAAAAAATGTTGACCGGAGGTCCTACCAACGTTGTAAAATGAGAAAAAAATACAATGGTCACCATTGGCTTCTACAGTCCCTATGTAGGACTACAAAGGTCCCTATATGGATGGATGGAATGTTGGGGGACATTACTTTTTAAAGTAACTAATTACATTACAAAATATAAAAGTAATCAGTTACATTACAGCATTATTTTCTGATAAAAGTAACTAGTTAAAGTACTCTTCCATTGCAGAAAATAAAAACTTTGTAATTCCTCATGCATGTTGTTTTAGTCAAGACCTTTATAATTATTCTACCATCATCACTCAGCGAAGTTTGGCCCATAATCTGTTAACTACTAATACTATCCCTATCTCACCTACACAGTTTCACGCGGTGGCCGTAAGTACGGTTCATCTTGATTCATAGCGAGTTTTGGCGCTGTGATTACGTTTCCATCTTTCCACGCGTCACTCCTCGCGGAAGCTCACGGACCATGCAGAACTTCGCGGAAAGTTGGGCGGTCACTCGCGGCCGCCCGGTACTTAACACCGCTTCTCACCACGAGTAAAACTGCATAGGTCAGATAGGGGTATAACAGCAGGAATAACAGAGAGGGGCGGGTTATCGGAGAGGGGGGGGACTTTAGGACGACTTTCACACAAACACACTAACGGAATGACTGCTGTCTGGCTTACGGATTACATAACTTGTCTGAATAACGGATTACATTTTTGAAAATATAACTAAATAACTGAGTACTTAAATAGCGGACCTAACACGTTAGATTACTCGTTACATCAAAAAAGTAATCCAAGTACTTTGTAACGCGTTACACCCAACGGTTATCGGTGCTGTATTGAAAACTGGACACCCTATAAAATTTGAGAGCAGGATTTTAGTATCTGCTGTTTTACAAAACAACAAAAAAAAACTTTCTCTGTCTATGAATCCAAACTATTGTAGGCTTTCGGGAAAATATGCAAAGCTAAGCAGTTTTGTTCATGTCCTAGGCAACGCTAGAACTTATTAACCGAAACTAGAGAGAAAAACTGCGCCAACTGTTTCTCAAAGCTACCTTTAGGGCCATGTGGTTATTACAGATCCACATACAGTACATTTCTGATGAACAAACTGCACTAAAAATCCATTAACACGTAATTATACAGAACTGCAAGAATATAATTACTGTTTTATGTCGATGAATTTCTGTCATGGTGGAGCTATAATTATTTTCCTCGTCTTTCTTTTTGAGGTTTTCCGCCTGCTGAAATTCCATTAGTAGTGTTAACGGAGTGGCTAAACGTACATGACAAGACTTTAGCTTCAGAACTGAGAGCTCTACACACGCACACACACAGGCGCTTGTACTCACACACACACTCGACCGATATGTTATAATCAGAGTCTAATTCAAAGAGTTCCTGTGAAATGTCTGACTAGGAGAGCAAACGCATTCATCAAGCAGAGAACGCAGCTATCAGACACCAGACGCAGCTTACACTTCATTCATCAGACACATGCACACTCACGCACACAGCTTAACAAATGAAAGAGCATATATAGCCTCAAGTCACACATCTGCAAATGGACACCCCTCCCCATACACCCCATGTGCCCCCCTTTCACTCGATCCACACACACACATTTTACAAGCTCCAGGTGTTATTGGTGCTGTATGATATGGGTTTCACACTCGGTGGGGCATGTTCCAGTAAAATCCCGCAATGTTTTCAGTTCATTCAGCTCATAAATCACACACACACACACACACACACACACACACACTCAAATGCAAACACGATGATATACTTTCCACAATAATAAAAGGAAAATTGGGAGGTATTTATGCTACTTATCAGTTCAATATTTCCTCACAAGTTCCTCTCTTACACAATGATTTTATAAGCATTAATACCGTGTAAGAAGTTAACTCCCTGCATACTCAACAACACTCATTTATTCACTTGCTGTATGTCCATTCTGTCCTCTCTTCCTGCCTTTTTCCTGTGCTAAAGGAAGTTGGGTGGTAGTTATTACTTATTGGCTCTTTGTCAAATTATATTGGGGTGTTCAAGTTGAAACATTTAATTGTGCAGAAGAACAGAACACAGTTAAGAGAGTAAAAGCTCCCTTTATTTCTCTATATAATCTCCTGCTACACTAATGCACTTATCCCAGCATTTCACTAGTGCTTGGGTAACATCAAGGTTCAAGCATGAAACACCCTCCTCTCAGGAACTCCTTTGATTTTCCTTTGGTTTGATCACCAAAGGAATTCTGTTTTTGAAAGACAATGCATGACTTCATATTCCAACACCACTTGCACATTACAGGAACTCGGCTGGAAGCCATTTCCTCATGGTTGGGCCATTAAAGGAGTTCTTGGGAGGCCAGTGTTTCAGTTACATTGGCAATAACTCCTAGCCGAGTTCCTGTAATGTGCAAGTGGTGTTGGTCAATGATTGTGTGTACAGTTCCCACAGACAGATGTGGCTCTTCTGCAACCTGGAGACAGGTTATCCATCGATTTTCAAGGATCGGGCGTTCCACTCACTGAATGTTCACGGAAAAGACTGCAGTGGGATTAGAGCCACCTCAGCCGGGATTGCCATTCACGGACATACGGCCTTCTTTAAAGCTGTTGCACCAGCCTCCGAGTGGTGCAGTGGTAAATTGATCGCCCTATCATCCGGAGATCGCTGGTTCGGTTCCCGGGTGATGCTGTAACCTCTCACAACCGGAGGTCTAGAGAGAGCTGATTGGCCGAGCTCTCTCAGAGGGGAGGGATGAGAGGTACT
>JAQMYL010000020.1:953883-965374 GCA_030014365.1 Clarias pachynema
TGGGCGGGGTCTATTTCTATCAGAGTCGCGCAGCGCTGCCCAGTGGGTCGCGCAGGTTTGTGATTCGAGCAGCGCTGCTCAAGTTGAAACTGGTCCGCGCTGCGCGATCCACTGGGCTGCGCAAATAAACCAGATCATCTCTGCGCTATCCAGATAGTCGCGCTACGCTGTCCACTGGGCCGCGCAGATATTTGGTCCGCCCAGAACGGCTCATTCGGGTGCCACGGTTTCGTCCCACTTTTGATGTGTTTGGCTTCCCATAGGCTTCCCATAGATTTGAACGCCAAGAAAAAGCTGCATGCGACGGTTTTTTTTTACGCCGTACAAACGCACGTCACCAAAGCCAGTGTGAACACTCTCATTGACTCCTATGTGTAGAAAACCCTCGGCGCTTCCTCCGCGCTCACCGGACGCTACTAACGGCAGAAAAACGCTCGATTTTAACGTCCGTGTGAACAAGGCCTTACTGTCACAGCCAATGAGAAGCTGGAGGAGGGAACATTTTAATTTTTAATCTTGTTTCCGATTGGCTGATCGGGGATATTCTAATTACCGCTTCCTGATTGACGCATTTAAAGAAGCACGTGAGTTTATTGCTCAGGTATCGGACACAGATGTAACGTGATATGGGGAACAGGCCTCCTTCAAATGTTTAGCGCGCGCAGAGGTTTTACTAATTAAGTTTGTAAATGTACTTAGTTCTATTTAAAGAGGTTTAAATAAATAAATAAAAAATATGAATTAATTGATATATTAATAAAATTTTCCACTGTAAACTGAATAAATAATAATTTTAAAAAACTGTTTATGAGACACCCAGACTTTATACAGGTCTTCCCGGTGCCAAGTTAAAACTACAGGAATGCACATGAACTGTTTGTTGTTCTCTTTATGTCCCAATTGAATCCTTGTTTATTTGGGTCAGACCTCTACTCTGATTGCCTTATAAATAGCTGTGCTGATCCAGCATCCGAAATAAACACTCCTTCCTTGACATGTGTGAGTTGTGCCTGGATCAGCTTCCCCTATACAGGTACTCGTGTTCTCTCAGAGCACTCTCAATACACACAGAGGACAGCTAACTAAAGCATGGCAAGACGCTGGACTTATGCAAATCTCCCTTTTTCTAAAAAAAAAAAAAAAGAAAATCAGATTTGAGAAAAATGGACTTGAGAAATTTGCCTCATCGTTTAGAAAAAAGAAGAGGATTTTTTTTTTTTATAATGGTAAAATGTTATTTCAAACACACAAATACCTAAAATATTATTGTCTACATGCTTGTAGAATGATTAAAAACAGCGTATAAAATACAACAAAGAACTTTGTAAAATTACTGTATGTGGAATTTTAAAAGAGCATTAAAAGCCTTTTTTTCCAGGGGGAGAGGTGTATAAATTTCTTGATTTTTTAAAAAACCCTATTTTGCTTCTTTCATTATAAATCATATTACATACTGGCTATTGAAGAGTTGCGCATAAATCACTTGTAGTGTATAATAAAGTCACATTTATCCTATAAAGCGTAAACTCCTCCATCTTGATGTTCATGATTTGATGCTTTAGGGGAAGAAAAACAAGGTTAACTTAACATGTAGTCCTTTAGATTTAGATTAAAACCCACCTGGCAAGATGGTGAGCTGGGCGCTGCAGCTGATGGAGCCATACTGGTTTGTAGCACTGCAGGAGAACAGGCCTCCATCTTCAGGGAAAACTTCGGCTATCACCAGAGTGCAGATCTCTTCTGTTGGTTCAAACACAGGAGTCAGCAATTACACTTTGATTACAGCTTCATTACGTGACCATGGCTGCGATTACTGCATTCAGCATCGCCAGGATACTAATCACTGGCCTGATCATCTGTCATCATCTGCATCTGTGTCTCGCCCGGAGAGCTATTCATCAAGATTATATTCAAATGCAAGAAAGTTTAGCTCTCTGGAAGCAAAATATGAAGGAATGAGAGGGGCTCAAAACTTTTGCACAATTCTATATACAAAGTATTTACAGTTTAGGCGTGATGTAGTACAAATCTGGATCACTAATCATCATTTAGCTTCAATGACAAAGTCCCCCATGTTTTATTCCAACTTTATAAATCAGATCCAAGATTCAAGGTTAATTTGTGTTTATTGTGAAATGAGGTTTCACAATATATTTCTTAAGAAATATAATTTCTTAGTCGAACACAGCATGATTTCATCATCAGACACATGGTAGTGAATTTAACACTGCTGTGAAGAAGGCCGTGATAGGATTTCAGAGCTAATCAGGTGACATGATAAACAGCTGGTGAGGTGATCCAGATGTGTTCCAGGTCCATGTGACAGGCAATTCAGACAGGTGTGGCAACACAGACATGTTATATAAATTTGTCAGGACTACATCTGATTCACCTGAAAAGAAGAGCTTAATCCTGTTTAAACATAACCTGCAAACTTATACAGACAAACACACATGAGCTTAAAGGCGTGACGCACAGAGCATGTATCACACCCTGGACACCTTTTGACTCCACAGGAAGTGTATGTTTGTGTTAGTTTTCGCTTGTAATTGTTTCCACCTACGTTCTGAATCAAAAGTTGGTTCAGCAGCGATGACATCATGAGCAGCGGTGCACTAACACTAAGATTAAACCAGTGTTTGTGAGCGAGTTGATAAATGTGTGTGCCATGTGTTTGTGTTGTTTTGCATGTCAGGGCAGGAGCCACACTCACCGGGCTCTGCTGCAGATCTGGGTTCTGGGAGAGAAGGAGAAGAAAGAGAGAAGAGAGAGAGGAGAGACATAAACGTGTTAGTAGTACAGTAGCTTTGTCAGTTTCCTGTTTTGCTTGGTTTTTATACGTCAGTTCGCACTTTCTCCAAAGTTAATAGGTAGTTATGGTTAATTTGTCAGATTTTCCCAGAAGTGCTGTGCGTGTGTGTGTAACTTTTTAATAATTCATATTGAGCTTGCAGTTCCACAGAATACCGTACATATCAGTTCAATCAAACTAAACCATACATTCTTCATGGCATCCTGTCATCGATAGCACTCGATTAGAGGGACAGCAGCTGTTTTGTGGTATACTCGGTTTAACACAGTATATGTATGTAGTAAAAAAAAAAAAAGCCAAAACTTTCACAGCATTAACCATCAGTGCCGTCAGTGTGTTGGTGATACGCTCCTACTTTTTTGGAGGATGCGGAAATCAGGTGAGTCCTGGATCTCATGACCTTGCCGGAACCACTGAACCCGGAGCGGCAGGCTTCCCTTCACCCTGCACTCCAGAACCACCAACTGCCCCTCACACGCCTGAGCATCCTGCAATAACTACAAAGAGACAGAACACGGGAAATAGAATAAGATGAGAAATAAGGCTAACATACACTCACATACCTCTCTATAGAAGTGTATTAACGCTTAGAGGAATTAAACATTTCAGTGATGGGCAGATGGAGTGAAAGATGATTGATGAGGTTTTTTGTTTGGTTTTCTTGTAAATACCTTGGTGAAGGTTGGGGGGCCTGAATGGAGTCCATCAGCAGTGTACTGCGACGAGACAGGACTCTGAACCTGAGCGAGAGAGAGAGAGTCATTTCTTCTGTCAATTAGGTGATATTTTATATATATATATATATATATATATATATATATATAATTTTTTTATATTTTTTTTGTATAAATGTATTCCTCATACTACAAAAACTCCTGACATCTGTTACTGTCATACCTAATGAGATTTCCAGACACATGCAAGTGTTCCTTTTCTGGCCCTTGTATGTGTATATGCGCATGCGTGTGTGTGTGTGAATGTGTGTCTTACTCTCTGTGACAGTGGCTGGAGCAGTGTGGAGCGGAGGGACGGTTTATCAGGGCTTTTCGGTGAAGAAGTGCGAATGGTTAAGGACACCGATGCTGTTTTCTTCTGAGCCCTGAGGAAATATTTCAGAGTTACTCAAGGACACTGCACACACTCTAGTCCAAAATCAGCCAAGCTAAATTGAATCAACGATCTTCCTTCACAGATTTTCCATTTCCTTTGTTTATGTTTTACCGAGTGCAAAAGTAAATGGATTCATGCTCAATCAAAGGCAACATCCTTCGAAGAAAAAGTAAAAAAACTAGAGTCAAAAGCTGAAAGATTGAGGTTGTTCTCGGCCTATTAATCCTTAATGGCCGGATGTAGATCCAGAAGGCAGCTACATGGCTTATTAACCTCGATTCGGTTGAAGGGTCCGATTCGGCTCAGCTTCTCGGTTCGGTTCCTGTCCTATTCATTTTATAAAATTGTTATGTGACACCTATGTATATCACCCATGAAAAAAAAAACAATTCCCTCCATAAACTTAATAACATACACTGTGTGACCAAAAAAGTCACCCATTCAGCAAGGTCAAATTATTGGGCTGCACCAAGCAGAGAAAAAAACTGAGGAGATTTGAAATCTCTGGAGCTGAGTTAGGAACCCTTCAACACAATATCAAAATCTGGAAAGATAGTGTTATGTTTAATAACATAAAATTGGGACTAAACAGCTGTGTGGCCCTAAGAAAACCCCTTGTTAGTGAGACTCATAAGAAAAAAATGCTTCATGTTGCATATAGCATAAATATTGGACTTTGGAGCAATGGAAAAAAGTCATGTGTTCTGATGTGTCCAGATTGACCCTGTTCCAGAGTGATGGGCGTGACAGGGTAAGAAGGGAAGTGCCATCCATCCCCATCATGCATAATGCCCACTGTACAATCCTGTGGTGGCAGTGTTATGATCTGAGGTTGTTTCAGTTACTCAGGTCTAGACTCAGCAACATTATCTCTAACTGTAAAGTTGGCGTGTCTGTACATTGAAGATATTTGTGAAAAATTATTTGGGGAGATGTAAGATGAGCAATAGAACACATCAAGATGATTTGAAGAATTTTTGTCAGTCTGTTTGTCTGTCTGTTTGTGCACGCATCACATAAAACTACTGAACAAATTAAATTTTCACAAGTGTATTTGTTCATGTTTGAAGTAACATATAGGCTTTGTTTCATCACCATCAAGTTCAAGTCAGAACTTTGTCAAGACCACACCAGAACTATTCCGAAGTAGTCTTGCTCTTGTTCATCAGATCACACTATGACAATGTTTTACTCTTGTTATGATGTTCTGATTGTGGAATGCCGTGCTAGCTTTTTGTCAGATGTAACAGTACTTTACTTCCATAAAGTTCATAGAACATCACTGTAAAATTCTTAGGGATTCATCATGTGTTTTTTTTTTTTTTGGCGGGGGGCTGATGTGAGGCTTTAGGTTTCTCTTGGATAGCAGATGTATTCCCATCTTGCAACTCTCCCATGGAAGAGATGGAAAGATTCATCATTATTTAAAGTTTTCTCCATTTGGAGATAATCACTCTTACTGTGTTTGCCTGTCGTCCCAATGCCTTAGAAACGGCTTTGTAAAATTTTCCAGACTATTTAAAAAATTTTATTAAGATCCTCTGTTGAATGCAGTACTTATTGTGCTACTCGTCATTTTAGTCTACTTCTGATTGCTTTTATGTTTTTATTTAAGTTATGTTTAGATCCAAAATTCTGGTAGTAATCAAGCCTGGGTGTGTCTCTTCTAAATACTATCTAATTATCCCAGTTATTCTATTTTGTTTACTGGTTGATGCTCTATCTAAAGTGGAAGTTACTTTTTTTAACATCGGATTTGAGTCAGTTGGTATTTTTTTTATTTTGTTTTCAACAAAACATGTTGTCATATGTTAAATTTAGTTTAAAGATCTGAAAGAAAGAAAATTGTAGAAATAAATATAGAGCAGCCCAAAAATGTATACACACTTCTATCTATAACCATCTCTATACCCTACAGTATATCCCAAATCTCGAATTGAATTATGGGAGTAATGTGTAGTGTTAAGTTTCTTCTAACAATGTCAGTAGTTGCACCATTTAATGTTTATATAAATTTAGTAATGAAAATTTTATGCATATATTTTTTGTGTGTATAAATTTTTTGCACCCCTCTGTGTTTGTAGTGTAATAAATTGTAAAAAATCTGCCTGGTAACATTTTCAAAATTGCCGCCAATTGGACAGATGAACTGAAGTGGTTCAAAGATCTTATAGCTTCTAAGCAACTGAATAAGTCTTGAATCTAGCCAAACCATCTATAATTTCTTAAAATACAATTACAACAAACAAAAGATAAGATTAGTAAGCTTATTTCTAGTCAAAGGTTACTAAGATTGTAAGCAAAATATTTTTTATAATTTTCTATAATTTTCATGCTTCTTTCTTTTCAATCTTCAAAATTAAATTTTATATATACGATGACCTGATTGAACATGAAATCCTAAGTGCCATTTTGATCAGTTTTTAGTCATTTATTTCTTGAAAGAAGTAAAATTATCTGGCATACAACAAGACTTTTTTGCTTGCAATTTTATTAACATTTAGTGAGAAATTAGCTTAATCATCTTATATTTGATTTGTTGTAAACTTATTATTTTTTAAAAAGTATAGGTTGGTTTGGCTAGATTCAAGAATATTCCACTTGCTAAGTTGTCTTTTTTTTGCAGTGAAGCCATTTTGATCTTTCACTCAAGAGATAATTAAGTGAGAATATAAGATATTTCTGTGGTTTTTATGGGTTGGGTAAAGGGTGTAGCTGAGCTAGGCATAATTATACAAATGACATCATGAAAAAGGCAGACGAAAAAGTAAGAAGCAAATCAGAGAAATAATTTAACAACAGGTTTAAGGAAGGAAAAAGAACAATTATTCTGAAAAGTCTGAATTCTGTAATCAGCCATGGAGTAATATGAGTGCAGGCTCAAACGTGCAGGCTTTAACACCTCTCGTGATGTCATTTCAAACCTGGGACAAACTGTACAGCAAATAATTACTACGAAGAAGGAAAAAGAAAAGGATGTGAGAAGGGATGAAAGAAGGAAAGATGGCTTATTCTACAATAAGCCACATCAAATAACGTGATTCAGGAAAAGATGAAGGAATTAAATTGATTAAGACAGTAAACGTGTAAGCACAGAATTCTGACATTGTAGCTGAGTGCTTCCCTGATTTATTGGAAAGCCGTTGAAAGCCATGACAAAGCTGTTATGACCAGTATGAATTAGTTTAGGGGCAATTGTCCTGGTTCAAATGTCAAGGGAGGGGTCAAAGGTCAAAGTGGTTATACTGAAACACATACTGTGGCATGGCTCCTGACTTAGATCTGGAAGCAGATCCTTCCCCCTCTGAGTCTGAAGATGAGGCTCCTGAAGATGTCAGGTAAAAAAGCAAGAATGAGAAAGAGAGATAGAGAGAGAGTAATACATCAGCAAACAACAAAATAAAATGTTTGTGAGTGTGAGTCTATACACGATTCCCACCCTCGATGTAGACCTCGGCAGAGGTGTTGTCTGCTCCCAAAGCGTTGGACGCTACGCAGGTGTACCTGCCCGTGTCGTCCTCGAAAGCCTCTGCAATCACTAGCGTGTGTAGGTCGCCAGTCTGGCAGATCTGAATATCAGGACAGTGGTGCAGCTCCCGCCCCTCACAGAACCACCTGGCCAATAAGAGAGCAATAAGAGAGGGCAGGGTTAGCTGTGACGGAGCAGCCAACTGTGTCAAACGATAGCCAAAGAAAAAGTCACCAAGAGGTCAATCTTTGATCTTTATGACAGGAGCCTATTACTGCCTTTTGCTTCACTTCTACGAAACCAAATATTTAGTCCCGCAAAGTTCTGTTTGGTGATTATCGATGTGACTTGTTGAAGTGGCTGTGGTTGTTAAAAAGAAAATCTGTTTGCTTTAGGTGGAAGGGTTACAGCTGTGGAATTCCTCAAGCTCTGTTCAAAGCAAGAAAGATTGGGTTGCTTTGGTTGGAAATTATTCAGCCAACACTCATACATACGCTAACAGACCTAAGCAAGAGCGGATGGGACAAATGCTAAGATAAATTACTGGAGACAACCCCCTTGTAAATATGACTCCATCAGTGTATGTCGCAACTGGAGAAGAAAAGGTGTGATGTTCAATCTAATTATGGATTATACCTCTGCTTTCATATACATGATTCATAGACTTAATGTGACTGTGTCTGTGAAACCCCAGTTATAGTCACTGTTTTCCACATAAATCAATTCTACACATGATTTACGAAGAACAGTGAATCACAAAAAAACTAAACAAAAACAAAACAAAACACTTAAGCTGAATTTTCACAGACAGGGTCAAACATTTGTTCACTATGATCCATTTTTAATATAATACTGTGCAAAAATAGATATAGCTTACAATAAAAAGTCTTAAGACTATCATCATAGTTTATCTTCTGATCCAGTTGTACAGCCAGACAGACACTGCTATTTATTATAGCTTAGTTTTCCTTTCTCTCCATTATTCTTCATTCTCATTGGATGGTGATGGACACAACTGCAACCTATTTTATTCAGTGAAACACACGTGAACAAAGACTAGGACTACAAAACAGAAACACAAACATAAACTAGACAAGCATGAAATATCCTTACCACAATATATAAGACAACAAACACAGGTCCAATACTGGTACTCATTGTGCATAGATGTGATTCAGATGTCTGTGAACATATGGTGTGCAGAGGCTCATGGGTACTATAGCCTTGCACCTCTGTTGACGCTAACCTGTCAAAAGCACCCTTTTACTGCATGCCTCCTGATGTGTCAACGTCGGCTTTGAGGAAGTTCTGGACCACCAGGCAAGTTGTACATGATCAGCTCCCTCAGGCCAGGCCAGGGGACCAAAAGTGGTGTAACTCCCACTGCAATGGGCCAAAATCACTACCTTGTGAGTGGCTTGCAGGGCCGCCTTTTCATCCTCTGGCTTTGACATCTGGTTAGAGGCTGTCAGGTTGGCCTCTGATATGAACGTCACTTGGGAGGCCACCCAGTCAGCCTCTGTCATGAGCTTGTCTGTAGAGACTGCACTGTCAGTTTCTGGCATTGGCTGTTTTAATGAGGCTGCCCCATCAGCCTTATGCATTGGCTGACCTGACCAATTGACAGGTTCTCTAATTTCCTGTGCCTTATTCCGTTTCGACGCCTTCCCACGGCGTTGAAACAGCTAAGCTCAGGTTCACACACATATTTTGATACTTTGGCATCTGTGAAGACATCATGAGTGGCAGGGGCAATCGGTTCATGTCTTGGGTATGGACCAATTTCAACCTCAGGCAATCACCCACAAGCTACTAGGCAGGTGGTGTCTGCCCATCAAGAGATCACTAGTCTCCTAAGAAATTTCTGAGCTGAAAACCAAGATGTCTGGACTCAGTTTCTCCCCTGGGTTGACTATGCTCAGAGCTCCTTTCATCACATTGCCACTCAGCTAACCCCACTGCAGTGTGTGCACGGGTAACTAGTTCCCCAGCTACACTACTCCCATGGAATGCTAACTCCACAGACTATCCCAGACTAGACAATTGGTTTGGATAGAGCCACAAAGTGGTGGAGCACACCCCTCACCTCGAACAGGTAGCACTAACCACAAAATTATACATAAAATGGCAGAGAGAAGCAATGACACACTTTGACTCAGCAGTAACCCCAGGGACTTCAAGATCCCAAACCACACAGACAGTGACAAACAAGCTGGATCTACCTCATCATTTTGGAAGAGGTGTTCTGTCATGTGCGTGTCCCAGAAAACCTACAAACATGACTTACACACTGTTTGACTCCCAGAACTCTCTATGAAGTAATGCCCAGTGCATATTTGCCTTATGTTTATTACTTTTTTTTTCTGGTTTTGACTCTATCTGGGTTTTCACAAATTTGGACTTGACTAGTTCTCAAACTGAAGAGTGATAACTGAAACCTTAAGTGGTATGTTTCTCGCCTCCTGTGTGGAAGGCCCGGGTTCAATTCCCACCCAATGCCCAAACCCAGCCACTGGATGCAATGCCGGTTCCAAGCCAGGATGAAATGGGAGGATAAGCAAAATGACCAAGAACATACAACTATATATCAAATCTCAAATGTTTTTAAGGTGGAGTAACAACATTGCTGCTTTCGTACTAGAATTTAATCATGACAGTAAACTTTTTATTTTTTAATCTAGGAGTTTTTATTTTTTATTTTTAAATCCTCTTTGTTGTTGTCTATTCTGTAAATCTGGTGACACGGGACACACGCCCTTAAGTGAAGGGAAATTGTCTTGACACTCATCTCACCTTGAGATCCTGCAGACAGCAGTTCTTTCTCAGAGTAAAGCATGAGTGCTTTGCGAGACATGGCCACAATAAAAATCTCAGACAGACCACCCAAAAGCCACACATTTCTAATCTTCTACTTCCTCCTACAGTCTGATCAGTTGACATTAGGGAAATAACTGCTGCCTGATAGAAGTTGATTCCTGAAACTCGTTCAGACTAAGCTTTATCAAGATTTATTAACATACCACCAGCTGTGCTGACAATTTCCCTTCACTTAAAAGCTAATGGATGCGGTTTTCCACTTATATTGGACTGTTTTTCTGATCTTTGAATTAGGAATTTTCTTAAAATCTATTGTCTTTGATGGGTAACAGCGCTTAGTCATGACGCATTTATTCAGACAGTGACAGGAATGAGTAGATTTATGTGTGCAGATGGCAATGGAAAAACATCCAGGTGTCTCACACACATGCCTGGGAGACTCCGCACTTCGGTGTGACGCATAGTTCTGAGATTCATAAAGGACAGACGGAATGCGCTTTACTCACACTCAGACAGACATTCACGCACTGGCAAGCACACCATAACACATGTGAACATGACCCGCTGACCTGAGATGGTTTTTGCACTTATTAGACAAACTGTCAAATGCGTAGATCTACTCACTTGCCAATACTCCCAGAGGGTACAAGAATTAATACTTACAGGGAGCAGAGCATTCCCTTCACCTTCGCACACACATAGTTAAAGATATTTTACTGGCATTGTAGACCTAAGATCCGTCAAAACAGCTGTTGGTGACGCTTGGAACGTTTCAGAACATGATAAATACTTCTATAAAGAAGTCTAACAATGTAGCACCTTTCAGACCAGATCATTTCCCTCTCCCTTGGTCCTTTTGATCAAACTTTATGTGCATATTTTATCCATTTCAAGTTTGTTTCTTGCTGATCTACAAGAGTGTAAAGAGATTTTGCATATATCCGATCTCCATTTCTTTGAGAAGTGAAATATTTCATACATTCCTCCACATCTGGTTAATATTGTGGACATAGTGTTTGGTTTGGCTCTTCTGTCTTACACCATCATGCCAGTTCCACACCTCGGACACATACTGTATCTATGTCCCATTAATACACTCATTTCGTTCTCACACACCAATTCAACAACTGTGAAATTCACTAATTATTGTGCATCTTTGGACTGTGGGAGGAAACCAGGGATCCCGAAGAAAACCCACCATTCAACCTCACACACACACACACACACACAAACACACACACACACACACACACACACACACACACACACACACACACACACAC
>JAQMYL010000020.1:971756-987361 GCA_030014365.1 Clarias pachynema
GTGTGTGTGTGTGTGTGTGTGTGTGTGTGTGTGTGTGTGTGTGTGTGTGTGTGTGTGTGTGTGTGTGTTTGTTTGCATGTGTATGACTGAATGATGGGTGTGCATGCAAGCTTATATATAAACACATGTATACTGTAGCATATACAATAAGGTGGCGGAAGGGCATAATTACATAATCATGTTTATGTGTGTGCAAAAGGATAGGACCTCGGGGAGACATTTGGCTGTTTAACATGAGAAAAAAAATGAAAGTAAGAAAATATGACCAGTTTGACAGTAGAAAAGCCAAGATTGTGTGTCAAAACATTTCATTTGAAAACTTTGTATAACCTCATGTTAGAAGCTTTAAACTTCCACATTTTGAGCAAAACACAATTGTGTGATTTACAAGCAAAAACCATAGCATCATGATGAGCCATTCGCATTGCTTCTTTATCATGTGATCGGCAAAGTGAAGATACTTCCTGTGCAATACAGCGACTGCCACTAGTGGTCTGAATGTGCTCAAAGGGGTTCAAATCCCAGGTTTAAACCCCATCAGCACAAAGTTCCAACTCTTGGACTCTTGAGCAAGTCCATTAACCCAGATGTATAATGAGATAAAAATGTAAGTCGCTCTGGATAAGGCTTTCTGCCATAAACACTATAACGCAAAAGTACCAAACTCTCCAATCACCAATTTCTCATGACACCTGTATGGGGTGAATTGTCTTTTTATGTAACTCATCATGCCCTGCGATGGATTGGCACCCTGTCCAGGGTGTACCCGCCTCGTGTCCTAAGCCTCCTGGGATAGGCTCCAGGGCCCCGCGACCCTAAATACAGCATAAAGCGGTATAGAAGATGAGTGAGTCAGTGAGTGAGTGAGTGTAATTCATCAGTTACAATTAAATTAAACCATAAAGTTGCTTAATTAGGGGCACATCTGATTTGAATGACAGCTCGATTGCAGGCGTCAAAACCTTTTTTTTTGTCTGCTATGCATTACTTTAGCGAACCAGCTAACTGGAATCATAGTAGCATAACTTACTATGAAATGTAAGAACTGACACGGGACGATGTGTACAGTATGGATGACGGAATGCAATCAAATGCAAACTAACATTAGCATATAAGTTAACATTACCCACTTTAGCATTTTAACTAAGCTGAAGCTAATATTACTAGTTTGTGGTAACTGAGGTGAGTAGACATGTTCCAACCAACAGCCCCACCCATATTCCAAATTATGGATTTACTGGGGTTTAGACGGAGAGAGCTCATGCCAAGATGGGGACGACCAAAGCTCTTCAGAAAACCTATGGGTGATGTCACTCAGGGTTTGTTCAGTTCTTATACGGACTAGGCTTTTGACTCAAACACCACATGATCAAAATATTCCCTTTTGTAATTAAAAAAAAAAACTTGTTTCCCTCCAAACTGCAAAAATGGGTTATCTCATGCTGTCAGACTGTTCCTAAGGTCATAGTTATGTGCAGGCATGATATTAATTAGCTGCCTGTGGTAATAACATCAATATAATGTCCTCACATGAACAGTAAGGCAAACAAGTGTGTGTGATGTGTGTGTGTGTGTGTGTGTGTGTGTGTGTGTGTGTGTGTGTGTGTGTGTGTGTGTGTGTGTATGTACATGAAAATATGGTAGATGTCACTGACATCAAAATGACACAGAAAAAGAGAGACAGAGACAGTGAGAGAGACAGAGAGACAGAGGGGTAGGAAGGTCAGACTGGACAAAAAACATGATTTTGTCAAATAATATCTATGGATCTAACAACAAAGACGAATGCATATACAGAACAGAAATGGCTGAGTGATGGCAGTGTATGGGAGTGTACACGCTTACATTAGGGAGTGTAGACATGTGTTTATTTAGTCAGGACAGATTAATATGCTATTCTGCCCTTGTTCAGTCCAAGTTACTGACAAATGAGGAAAAGTCTTACAGCAAAAGTCGGAGGAAAAATCTTTTTTCATGCTCGATACCATTTACACTCATAAGTCAGGGGTCAAAGGGGAGGGGGTCAGGCACAGATGATAAGAATAGAGGCAGTGGAGACAGACAGGACAGGGAGAAATATGACACACACACACACACACACACACACACACACACACACAAACCACTGATGCCTCATATAGAAACACTGATCAGAGCTGCCCAGCAACTGCTTAATGATTAATTGCTTATGGAAAGAAACTACTTTGTTTGTTTGTTTGTTTAAAAGCATAATTTCATTAAAATCCAGACATTGATTAACTTTTATTACTTTTTTTTTTGACAGCAACACAGAGAACCTTTATTAAGGTAATGAGAGCCCTCATGCCAGTGCTCTAAGAGAATAATTATGTAATTACAGAATCTCACATTTTTCTCTCATTACTTTCACTTCACAGCTGCATGAAAGTCGGAAAAAGACCCGCGTCCCGGCCAGTTGAGCTGCTCATCACTAGCAGAATTTGACACCAGCCACACCTCTACTTTTCCAGTTTGTGCATCGTGTGAAGAAATCAGACCCTGTCTGATCACAAAATCATTCGCCTCTATTTCCTCCAGCAGCATCCACGCTTCAGCTCACAGACAGACAGATTCTAAACTGCTGACACGAACTCTACTCAGATAGACCTGATCAGACAGGCACTACAAATAGAAGCTCTACTGTGACGTCTATCATGATTTACCTACCTTCAAAATGTGATTTTTCTTTTTAAACTTAGTGTAATACATTTGTTTAATATTATTATAAAAATACTAGAAATGTCTAGAAACGTTAATATCAAAACTATTCACTGTGACAAAAAAAAGCACTAAATGAAGAACTGAAAGTTTCGCACCCTTACCTTGGCCTTGACACACTCTCAAGCAAAACCTTATTTGATATGTACAGGCTCTAAATCCGTGCAACGTTTACTCTTGAGCTGACTTGTCCCTCGGCTTCACTCAGACACACATGCATAAAGACACTCCTACTACCAGCTTAAGTGCTGCTGACAGTGAAACACACACACACACAGAAGGTGGTGGGGTGGGGTGGGGTGAGGAGGGAGGTAGGAGGGAGCACTCAAATTTAGAGAGAGAGAAAGAAAGAGAGATTGACCCTGACACACCAACACGCATATAAAACCAGACAAAAATAAAGTTTTTTAGCATTGAAGGTGGGATAGATATGGTGTTAACCTTTTGGCTACAGACAAATTTGCTTTTCATTCCCTCTGTTTTACACTTTCATGGCCCCTCTCTCTATCTCTCTTGTCGTATTCTCATCCAATTAACACGTCTACTTCCTGTGTCTCTTCCCGTCTGTCCATTTTAAAGCTCCAGTCGTCTGGAGCAGAAAGACAGAAAGCACCATCAGGTTCTTGCCATTGGCAAAACTTCAGCTCACACCTCTGGTTGTGTTTTGAACATATTACTCATGCAGGAGAAATAAACAGACTTTTCAGACTAATCTAAACCATTATACTCACGCCTAATCATTCATAGAGTTTTGAATTTATTTTGTTAGTTAGTTAACTTAGTAAATGGTTTATGGATTTTTGCAAGGGAACTTTCAAAATTTGACTGAAATTTGTGCCTTTTAAGAGAAACACATCAAATAAAAACAAAGAGGTGGCAAAGAGCTCACAATAACTTCACCTTCAGTTTGGCTTGCACTGTCAAAAGTTTTGCTCCCCCACCCCCCCATTTCTTCATATTCAATTAAATTAAGTTAAAAAAATATACATTAAATGAAAGAAATGGAAACAAATGTTATATCGTGACAGGATACCACAGGACACTGCAAAGTGCAAAGATACCACTGCAAAGTGCCCAAAGATACAATAAAAAAATTGTAACAACCTCAGCAGCAACCTCATTTCCCCTCTCCTCTGTTCCAACCACTCAGCAGCCTGATCAGCTGTCATGATCTGCACCTGTTTCTCACTGGTGCATACCTTAGGTTAGATGTTTTTTTTATTTTTTAATGTTTCATAGGTCACTGAGTGGTCAAAAAAAACAGTCCCCACAAACTGCTCAGGTACAGGGACTGGACTGAAAATAAGAGACAAAAGCATGTAAAAAAAAATCAAATAAAATAAAAAATGAGAGCCAAAAAAGTCCTTCAGGAAGCCTGTGGAACTACAGTAATCCCCAAGAATACATTACTTTGGAACTCAAGTATGAAGAAATTAGAGGGGCTCAGTACTGTACTGTAAGTACTTTTTTAAAACTTTTTTTATATTTTCTTAATATAGGTATACAACAAAACAAATATAAGATTCTTAAACATGTTTCTAGTCAAATGTTACTAATATCACAAGCAAAAATGTCTTGTGTTAGTGGCAGATAATTTTGCTTCTTTCAAGAGATATATTCCTTAAAACAAGCAAAATTATCTGCGAATAGAACAAGACATTTGTCAGACATTTGCAATTTTAATCTTATATTTGGTTTGTTGTAATCTTATTTTAAGAAATTATAGATATGTTTGGCTAGAGTCAAGAATATTTCACTTGCTAAGATGCTAAGATTTTTCTTGAGTTCTCCAAAATGTATTTAGTTACCAGTTGGAGTTCTGGTATCACTGAAATTACATCTCTTCGATCCAATTCCATATTGTTTTAGTGTCTATAACTTTAAATGCAAACTACTGAGGATCTCTACTATATAGCAAACTCTATAACTACTGCCCTACACCCCTGTGTGAACGTGCACTTTTCTAGCCAGTCACAATATAAGGACACAGGACTTTCCTAAAAACTATGCCCGAAGATAAACGGATTTAGGTCTATGTAAACTGCCCCTCTTTTTTTTTCTTCTTGCCTGAAATGGAATCATACAGTACCAAGCATAACAATCTGAAAAAATGTTTACATTTAATGTTCAAGCACATTATAGACAAGCAAAAATATATATCTTTTTTCTCTGTGTACAGACACTGGAGATCCAGGCACGTAGCTACCCAAAAAATAATCAAAATGTTTAAAAGAAACACATCCAATAAAACCAACGAGTAGGCAGGGCTTACAACACCACGACCTTTGGTGAATAAACACTGGGTTTATACTGTTGTTAGGAATGAGCTGTTTCTGGTTTAAGTTTCCAAATATTTCAGTACATAATTATATAAATTGCATGTGAAAATATCTTGAATCTTATTCATTGTAAGATTACAGTAAACCAAAACACAAGATAAATAAACCTACTACGAGACATTTCTACTCATATCAAGCTTTCAGCACATATTATTGTCCTATTTTATAAAAATCAGGGTCTGAGATCTGTGTGCATGGAGTCTGCATGTTCTCCCTGTGCTTAGTGGGTTTCCTCCGGGTATTCCAGTTTCCTCCCAAAGACATGCAGTTTAGGGTAATTGGTGCCCAAATTGCCCAAATGTTGATTGGAGGTCCTACCATGATCATAAAAATAGGAATAAATACAATAGTCACCATTGGCCTCCACAGTACCTAGTTGGACTATGGAGGTTCCTAGATGGATGGATGGAGTAATATTTAAGTAAGAAATACTAGATATATTTGACACTATTTGAGATATTTTCACATGCTGAGATTATTAAGACATCATTTTTGCAGTGTCCTCCTAAAATCTAATGTTTTGTCCAACAAAAAGCATCAACAGCTTTATAGATTACTAATTCAAGCAAGTGCTGTCCATTCTGCTTATGATACTGGTTACAGTTAATCTGGTATTTCGGCTGTCAATATTAAACATAATTTGCATCTAAGGGCTATGTCTGCATTTTTTGTGTGTAAGAGTGTATGAGTGTGTGCGATTAAAGGTTAATCCTGAGGTCATCACTGTTAGAAGCCAAAGCAGCAAAAATCCCAGTATGCAACTTACAGCTATAATGGTGAATAAACACACACATAGTGCATATTTATCCGCCTAATTCAGACAGTCTGTACTGTAGGTGAAATGGAGATGAGTGGAACTGAGAATTTACTGTATCTGAATATTGTTCTAGACTTTTCTCATCCATGGTTCATCCACACTTTATCTGACATAGAGGATATCGAGTGAAGAGTCTCTCATTCTGACACAGCTTTTCAGTTTCCCATGCCAGTGTGAAAGCCCAGGTCAAAACACTCACCCACACACAAGCACACACAGAGTCAAAACATTCAGTTATTCCTAGCTGATCCTAACCACGATATAACCAGTGGGAATATGTCTATCTGAATATGTTAAGGAAAAATTTTCAAAATGTGATACAGCTACTTAGTAAATCTTCTCAAAATGACTAGAAGTAGATATAGTATTTTTTGGACATCATGTATAAAGTATACAGTACATTTCTGCATAAACAGAGTGTATGTGTGTATATGCTCATACACAGTTTACACAGTGCTTATTCTACCCACAGATTCCCCCGCTGTACCCCCGACCCCCTGGGTCTCGGTTAAAATAGGCACCTCAGTAGGAGTCTATAAGAGGAGCAGCAGCACCTGGTCTCTGTCAGACAGATGGCCAAACCCCTTGTTTAATTACAGCCACTGACTAACACAGTAAATTCCGGGGAGGTTACAGCACTGAGCACTTAACGTTAATGTTGATATCACTGCCATATCAGCATCATGCAATCATAACTATTAGACATCCGTATAAACTGCCAAGATTACTCAGTGCATGTTCTCAATGAGCGCATCCACTTATAAATCATCAGGAAGTTATATGCAAGGTTGCTCAAGCTTTATATATATGGTCCCGATGTATGCTGGAATGTAATTCATTTAAAACTGTTTATGATATAAGGATCAGCAGTGGCAAGTGGCATCAGAGGTGGAAATTAACAAAGTATTTTTGTGTATGTGAACTTTACTTGAGTATGTTCTGTATCTTTTTACTTCTACTTACAATTTTCTTTTATGGAAAACCTGTACTTTTACTCACTACATTCATAAATAAGACTCATTCCTTTTCAGCTGATGATCACACAGAGGTGCATTGATTTTCTAATCTAAACAAAAGTGTTACAATGTCACTCACACCTTATCACGATTGAGCTCTACCCCACATAGGAAGTACAAAACAAAACAATTCAATTAGTGCAAATTTACAGAAATCACCAAAGTGATTGATGGTTACATTGGCAAAAGATTCCACCCATCTCTGGGCTGTGGATTCTTCTGACATCCATATTTGTCAAGGTAAGATTAGAAGTGATCTAACTAACTACAGTAGGTAACACACTGCGGAAAAGTCATATGAACTTTTACACATTTGGTTGGTGTTTCACAGTAGCTATATTGTTTTTATAACAAGCTAATAATTGTAATGTTTTGACGCATCCTTTAACATTATTGTATTCTGTATGTTTGCAGGGTAGCAATGATAGCAACTAGCTAACTACCGAATAATAAAAGACGATAACAGTGCTACCCACCATAATTTAATGTCAAGCCTTGTCACTATCAATCTCATAGTATAATAGATTAGATAATAGATTATAATATTTTACAATACTGTTTATCAGTAAGGCAGCAGGGTGGCTTAGTGGTTAGCACTGTCACCTTGCACCTCCAGGTTCCGGGTTTGAGTTCCACCTCAGGTCCCTGTGTGTGGAGTTTGCATGTTCTCCTTCTGCTTGATGGGTTTCCTCCGGGGTCTCCGGCTTCCTCCCACAACCCAGAGACATGCAGGTTAGACTGATTGGCATGCCCAAATTGCCCATAGTTTGTGTATGTGTGTGTGTGTTTGCCCCGTGATGGATTGGCACCCTGTCCAGGATATACCCTGCCTCGTTCCCTAAGTCTCCTGGGATAAGCTCCAGGCCCCCCATGACCCTGTATACAGGATAAAGAGGTATAGATGATGAGTAAGTGAGTGAATTTCAGTAACTCTGTTGCATAGATAGCCAGAAAAATCTTTCTTTGTGGAGTACTGTACATCAACCATCAGAATGGGAATAAAACATCATTGCCTCAGTCACTTTAACCATGAAATTGCTGATACTTGAATCTATGGACTTTGGTCAAATGTTAAGGTTGGTGTAGGGAATGTTTTCTTATATAAGTACTAGCACCAATAATTTTTTATATCAATAATTTTTTATATCAATTTTTTATATCAAGCCTTTTGTGAAGGCTGCACCAATGGAAAACCGCAGCCTTTCTTGGACTTGCAGACTGTGCATGGTTTGAGGCAAATAGTTTGTAATGGCAACAAATAAACCAACTCTTTACAACTTTCTGTCAAGATGCAAAACATTAAATGTGATGGGCATGTCTAAAGACAATGTGTTGTAAGTTAAATATCAGATGTGTGTCATGTCTGTCAACATATTGTGCATTCACAGCATGAAACATCTTAGTTAGTATTAGAAAATAAAAATAATAATCATTTCTTCTAGCCATTATACAGTATTGTGTATGATTCCTAACTGGTAGCTACATTGTCTTAGCTTGTTACCTATGTCTTAACTCTGGCAGGATAAAAAAATTGATGTGTGCAAATGCTTAATCCTTGCCACTTGTATCTTTTTTCCATGCTCTCATAGCTTCTAATCATCATACTTTATACAATCAAAGCCACTAAACACCTCACTTCACCCTCGCATGATGCTTTTTGAAATCACCATGACAACCTACACATCTCCCCTAGCGAAAGGGACGACACAAACAAAAACAAACCACAAGCTACTCCAGAAACGCTAACCAGCCCGACCCCTAAAAAGGCTTCAGGGATGTAAATAAAACTAAAACTAAACAATCCATTCCACAATACAGTACATACAAGTGCAAGCCTCAAAATTAAACACATCGTTCATCAGTGAGTAAGTGTTGCGTGATGATGAAACCTCAAGACTGTGAAGAGCTGACCAATCTGTTTTTCTGTGGGTTTTTTTTTTTAGAACGGGTATTTATTATTTATAAAGGAAATAGTTTGGTAAAGTTAAAACCAAAACTTGTTATTGGAAATCTGAAATGTCACAAACTGGTAGATTCCTTTAGAATGAACAAAGATACAAAACAAGCATATATATATATATACACACACACACACACACACACACACACACACACTATACCGATAATGTGCAAAATCATGCTTATTATTTATTATTATAGCTGTGTGCAGATCATGTGCACAGATCAAAATACTTGCAAACCATAAAACAAATCTACAGCCATGACAGTCACAAATTCACAAGGATCCTATAACAGCACCCCCTCCCTTCCCACCCCTTGTAACTCCCTGATTTGTAAGCCAAAGTGAACTAAAGTTGAAATTACCAGACACATGCATGACACAGGTCATTTGCATTTGGTGATGCCTACAAAACTGCATAAAATGAGGATGAATTAATAAAATAAAACATTCTTGGTGGCATTAATGGGAGTTATTTGTCACAATTAAGACTATATAGATAGTAATGTGCAAATACTTCAAAACAAAAGGGAAAACAATCCTACAAAACCAAGTAAATAGTAGGTAATGAAACAAAGTCAGTACTTATTTATACTTAGTATATACAGTATATACTGTAGAGTATATACAGTATAAGGCATTGGACTAAGCTTCAGAAGGTCCCAGGTTCAAAACCCAACGACACCATGCTGCCCCTTTTGGGGCCTTTAGCAAAGCCCTTAACCTCAACCGCTCAAATGTATAATGAGTTAAAAATATAAGTCGCTTTGGATAAATGACATTTTATACACACCGGTTACAGTACTTTTATTCATGACCAAATGAGCTGGTGCTGACATATAGCATATAATAATCTAACAGTAATAAAATAATAATACTTGGACTGTTAACAAAATGCATGGGCATATTAAAAAAAAAAAAAAAAAATCATTCCTTAGGGATGAATCTTTGACCAGGGCAGTATAAGGCTGTATAAGGCCTGTGGCTATGGCCTAGTATCATGTCTAGTGTCTGTTGGATCCAAAACTTAACTTAGTCTTAGCTTTCAAATGAGATAAGCCACATGCATGAGTACCAAACTATGGGAACAGTGACAGTTTGAAATTGGGTATGTCATTTCAGGCAATATAGGGGAAAATGGGGGTCATTGTTAAGAGGTTCATAAACACTTTCCAAGCTGGTTACTCTAGTTGTTATACAGTAGAAAAGCATGAAAGTTTTTTTTGTTTGTTTTTTGCTAAAAACCCATGCTGCTGGCATTATTTTTAGGGCTAGCAAGGAAATCCTAGTGTCAAATGATTCCCTGTTTCTTAACACATCATGGAATTCTGAAAATATGATTTAGACTGATTTTTCCTCTTAAATAGACTTACACAAAGGCAAATTTCATTAGCCACACATGATGTAGAACTAAACTGGTTATCAAAATGAAGCTTATTAACCAGGAATCTAAAATCATACCAGTATCACAGAAATCAACAAATCACAGAAAATCTGACTTTATATCTGATGTGTTGTGATGAGTGACATTTTATCTGTGCAACACACAATTTATGAAACATTGTAGCTTGAGACATACCAGATCGGTCACTTATCAATTACTTCAGTAAAAAAGTAAGCTGTGGCAAACAGAACTGACTTACACATCATCTTGTCTGCTGCAGCACCTCATCTATTTGTACAACATTTTATTTTTCATACTTTATATTTTTTCATGGTGGCACGCTGGCTTGGTTGTCTTACTGTCGCCTTACACCTCTACGGTTAGGCATTCGAATCTCTCCTTAGATTTGTGTGTGTAGTTTGCATGTTGTCCTTGTGTTTGATGGGTTTCCTATGGGTACTCCGGTTTATCTAATAAATTTAAAGTAAAGGCAT
This sequence comes from Clarias pachynema, assembly GCA_030014365.1. Lineage (NCBI taxonomy): Eukaryota > Metazoa > Chordata > Actinopteri > Siluriformes > Clariidae > Clarias > Clarias pachynema. Next base: position 982,503 of record JAQMYL010000020.1, read on the forward strand.
TTTAAAAATGATTTACCATTTTTTCATAATTGCTGTAAAAATTCAACTTGGATATTTTCCTTGAGTGGAATTTCTGCGCTTAACTTTAATATGTTAATATCTGAATTTTTTTGTTCACTGCGCCTAGGTATAAAAACATGCTCTCTCTTTTGCTTTCTCTCTGACTCTCTCACCACACACACACACACACACACACACACACACACACACACACACTACGTCCCCACAGCCCTCCTCTTTATATCCATATTCAGTCAATGCAAAACATTCTCCCAAAGATGACAAGAGATCTTCCAGCTGCTTTTAGAATTAATCATAAATCATCTCTCTCTCCCTCTCTCTCTCTCTTTCTCTCACTACTGAGATCATCCCCTAGGCCTGAAGATAAGTATCTGTCTTGGCATTTACTCTAAAATACCTGTCAAACATAATGCTTTCTTGTTTGACTTTTACAGAAGTGCCATGTTTTTATTATGTACATCGTTAAGCTGAGTTAATAAAACTGTAACCTCGAGTTTGAAACTCCCTGTCTCCTGCAGTCTGAGTGCCTTCAGTGTTCTTCAGCGTAATTATTCCACTCGTGGCATCAGCGGGCCCGGTTACAACCTTGACCCGGATATTCGGTTCACTCGGTGCTGGAATGGAGTCCGAATCCAGCGCTAGCGTGTGTGTAATTACAGCCTAGTGGTCCAATGTATCTCTGTAAAACTTCATTCCGCATCTCATGGCCAGACCTTAGTGCGACCACGCTTTCAGTCAAAAGGAGAAACCATAGTTATTTATGTTGGAGCATGTTATTCAGTAACTACTATGGATTATTCAGTAACAGCAGCGAAAGTAATAGTAAAGGTACGCAAGGTCAATAGTGTAGAATGTAGCTTTGGACACACTACCAGAGCCGCAGCGTCGAATAAAGAGTGACTGAACGTCTGAAATGCAAGTTGGAGTATTTAGGGCTAAGTGGCACAGGTAAACCCATCCAAAACACGATGCCAAATCAAAAACAGGGTCAGGCAGTGAGTCAGGAGATTAGCAAACAGAGGCAACTCCTAAAAACACAAAAGCAGAATAAACATGCAAGGCTTGGTAGGTTCAAGACTACTGAGTACCGAGTTTGAGTCCAGAGTGTGTTTAAGTAGGGTGTGGTGTGACTGAGGACAGGTGTATTTGTGCACAAGTACACAAGTGACAACGGATATGACCTTGGAGGGTTATGCTGGGTGTTGTAGTCCAAGATGGCCATGTGTGCAGGTCATGGTGTGCCATGGGAAATGGAGTTCTGAGCAGATCCTAGTAACATTATTCATTTCCAGCTAATATACTGAAAAATTAATGAATACTACTCTGTGGTATTTATTATGCCATTTATGTTTTCAGTTTTACATTTCAGTTTTAAATTAGGTTATAGGTCAAAATATGATTAAAATCTTTAAGATATGTCAAATGCAAGTGTCTGTCCTACTCAGGCTGCACTAAATTTCCCAGTCTGTTTCGGCTCATTCCTTATAGCATTACTGTTGGTTTTCCATGTGCAGTGGAGGAGAAGTAAGTAAGCATGTAATTCAAGACAGAGTCATGCTGACCCAGGCATGGGCTATCCTCCGTGTCTTTGGACATTTATTAGGATTGATGGCCGACCTTTATAGCAGAGAGGGAAGGGGGAAGGAAAAGGGGAAAGGAGGAGAGTGAGAGGAAGGAAAAGGGGCAAGAAAGTTTCTTTAGTGCAAATGGAAAAACATAAATCTCACAAAGAAGCGTATCAGTATCAGTTGATGCAGATGTTGATTGAAAGCTGCTTCTACTTTTCAGGTCGTGCAAGCATGAAGCCAAAGGGATGTGCACACTTTAACTAGAAATGCAGATGCACCTGCAGAAATAAAAGTAATAAGTTGCATAAAATAATAAATAAAGGTGGCACAGTGGCGTAGTGGTAATCACGGTGGCCTCACCCCTCCAGGGTTGAGGGTTCGATTCCCATCTCGGGCCTTGCGCATGGAGTTTGCGTGTTTTCCCTGCACTTGGTGGGTTTCCTCCGGGTGCTCAGGTTTCCTCCCACAGTCCAAAGACATGCAGATTAGGCTAATTGTTGCCTGTAGTGTGTGTTTGTGTGTGCCCTGTAATGGATGGAAATTGGCAGTATAAATAATTATTTTATCCTCACAAGTCTGTTATAAGATATTGCTCACAATATTGTTGGGTTCCTGTATGTAGAGTATCCTGACTCTGTGTGTTCCTGCTTGAAATCAGGCCAATAAGAAACTGGAGGGATGTGAGCCCCCTGCTGGACAATCCAAATCACACATCTCTACAATCACACTGGAACAGAGAGCACACCTAACACTTTTTTTTAATAATAGTAAAACACCTTATACTGACACAAATTTGTAACCATGTTTGACCCTAGTAGTCTGTAGTCTACAGTAGGTTTAAAAAGACATACTCATGAAACCTGAAAATACTTAAAGCCCAGAGTGTCCACTTTCATATGAATTCATTTTTATTTGTGATTTGAGACTTGAGACACAAATAAATTCGATCCTAAACATGGATCCGAATTCTATTTTTATGGCCTCTGGTAATAAGATTTAATGTTGGGGAGAGTTTTTAAGATTTCAAGACAGAGGGGTGTACACAATGCAGTTTCCCAGGCACTTGGCAAGCTGTGCCTTTTTGGCATATTGAAGTTTAAATGAGAGAGAGAGAGAGAGAGAGAGAGAGAGAGAGAGAGAGAGGCTGAAAAACATTGTGTCGGGAAACTTACTGACTTTTAAAAGCCTCTGACACTGGAGACTCCTTCCATATAGAGCTATACATGTTCAAATTTTACCTTATCATTTTGAATCTATTTCTTTGTAAAACTTGCTCTTGGACATATTCCTGTGAATGAGCTGTTACTATACAAATAATAAAATATTTAAATCAGCATATTATGAGGGTGAGTCACGAATGCACCGCTGTCTTCACTTCTTCATCAGTAGTGAATCTACATCCTCATAAAGCTGCTTTCAGGCGACCAAACAGGTGAAAGCCCGATAGAGAGAGATCAGGACTATAGGACGGATGCTTTAACACCTCAAAACAAAGTTAATGGAGAGTGTGGACAGTGTAGGCAGAAGTGTGCAGATGAGAGAAGATGGTGAGAGAAGATCACAACGCCCTTGGATAGCAGTCCCCTGCGTTTAATCCAAAGTTTAGGTTTCATCTCTTCAATAAGCATTTCCCTGTAATGAGTACTGTTGATTGTTGAAAGTTTTTCCTGATAATGTTCCATTACTGGCCCTTGAGAATCTCAGAAAACTTTTTTAATAACTAAGAACTAATAAATTTTCCAGCTGATGGTTGACTTTCCTTGGTCTGAGATTAAGGATGTTTCTATTCCACACTCTGCCTTTTGCTCTCAGGCTCATAGTGATGAATCTATGTCTTGTCACCAGTAATGATTCTCTTTACGAAATTTTCACCTTCCTTTTTTTGCAGCTATCCAAATGCTTCTGTTTATGCTTTTCCAGGAATTGGTTTGGCACCAGGTAAACCCTCAGACCACAAAAAAAAAAATAATAATAATAATCATTCAAGCACTTCCTTTATTTCTACCTAAATACTTGCTTGATTCCTTGGAGAAAATCATCAGATCTTTTTGGTCGGGGTGGGAAGCCTTCTAGAATCTGTAAGACTTTATTACACAGATGTACAGTAGACTCAGTGGTGGACTTGCTCTGCCTAATGGGCTGCATATATTTAAAAAATAAATCTTTGGATTTTGGATTTTGGAAACTCATCTGAATCCACATGATGCAAATTTAAGTTACTGTCTTTTATTTCATCCTCTATAACTGCTCTACTTTGCACATCCTTTCCAATCAGACCAGTTCAATATACTGATAATCCAGTGGTACATAATACACTTAAGATTTAGTATCAGTTTAGACATCATTGCGTCAGCAATGGGTCCAGTACATAAAAATCATTTGTTTCCCCTGTCACTTCTAGATTCAGCATTTTCATCTTGGTACCATAAAGGCATCACACATTGTTATTATATATAATTTATATGAAGATGGAGTTCACAACTTTGTATTTAAGTGTTTTCCCAATTTTCCTTCTATATCGCTCAAGCAGCCCTGAGAAAGCCTGATCACATTTAATCTACATCAGCAAGGTGTGGTTTCAAGAATATATAATTTTATCTTATCACTTAGTACTTGTAAAATCACTAAAACCAGGACTGCTTGGAAAAATGAATTGGGATTGCAGGTGAGTGAGGAATGCTGGGAGAAAGCGATAGACAGGATACGCTCCAGTACTTCCCACACATACTTCCCACTCAGTCTTATTCAGTTTAAGGTTTTGCACAGAGTCCATTTTTCCAAATCAAGGCTGGCAGAAATCTATCCTGATGTTGAGAATAGATGTGACAGGTGCCATGGCTCTCCGTGTAATTTAAGTTGAACAGTTGAAACCATGACCATTAAGTGCTATATTTGGCATTACAGATGATTCAGTTCCATTGAGTTCTGCATATAAAGATGTTATGGCTTTCTCATCTTTGTTGGCCAGACGTTCCAGACTTTTACATTGGAAATCCATTAAGTATCCCTCTATCTCTCAGTGGTTTAAAGATTTATTACTTTTTCTTAAGTCGGAGAAGATTAAATACACCCTGAGAGGTTCTACTGAGATGTTCTTTTACAAATGTTCAGGTATTGCCTGATTGATTATTTGAACTGGGTCATGGGTATATATGACCTATTCGATTCACACTGATTTGTCTGAGCTGGAGGATGTGTGTGTGTGTGTGTGTTTGTGTGTGTGTGTGTGTGTGTGTGTGTGTGTGTGTGTGTGTGTGTGTGTGTGTGTGT
>JAQMYL010000020.1:987461-1012224 GCA_030014365.1 Clarias pachynema
TGTGTGTGTGTGTGTGTGTGTGTGTGTGTGTGTGTGTGTGTGTGTGTCTGTGTGTGTGTGTGTGTGTGTGTGTGTTGTGACATCAGCTTGACATCTTTGCCTGTTAGCACCACTGTGCTCTTTACGCATAAGGACGCCCTATGAGTGGACGAGTGTGTATCCGTCAGGACAGTATGCGATTCTTTAACATGTACATGTTGTGTGAATTCGAGTGTTTGTACATGCTTTAGGAATGGCATTGTCTGCCGTCATAAGCAGTATAGCTGTCATACAAACACACCTCACCACTATTTCCCACAGCTGTGCGAACTGAAGAACTACAGCTCTTAATCCTAACTTCTTCCCTTATTCTCTATTTCAGCCTTTTTCTCATCCTGTCTGCATTCTCTGAATCTACGCTTTTATTCTTATTCCTTTATTAGAATGTCTGTATTCATGAATTCATCCTTGTTTCTGAATAAAACAGACTTTTGTAAGAATCTCATGCCTGTTTTGTTCCTGTCATGCCCTCTTGCCCTCGTAAAGGAAACACCCACACAATCCAGGCAACCTCCGCTTTCATGTGATCATCATCAACCCTTCGCTCACCTGCAAGTCATCACATGCTATAATTACAGGTTCTATAGGGTAAGCTTGTCAATAGATGCATGCAAAGGTTGGCTTTTTTATAGTCATGCAGCTATAAAATGATTGCTTTTCCAGTTTGTACTTTCTTTGGCTGTGTTTTTTTTTTCTTTTTTACTTCATTATTGTCTTGGATTTGTTTCCCTGCTCTGTGTTTTCACATGTTTTTGACTTGACTTGTTATTCCATTGAGAATCTTTATGTTCATTTTGTACGCTTGAACATTTGTAATTTCGTTATCTGGCACGCAGAGAAAAATATAACAAAGAGTGAAATACGAGCCAATGTTTTCTGTTCCAGTCCACCACTGAATTGTCCCAGCAGCAACGTGTAGGTCAATGAAAGTCTATATACCCCTGTTATATGGAGATGGGGATACAGTTCCAATGTGATCTATGCTCATTCTCATAAGCAGTATATGTACACTATAGGGCTGAAATTAGTGGACACACAACCATGACTTACAGTACTGTGCAATAGTTATAACCTTATACTGTAAAGACAAACATCTGTAGCAAATGATAAATAAACTGACATAAGGTATTCCAGGTAGAACACAAGTGACAAACAGCTGCTGTGTCTGTAGACCAACTGTGCACCTGCAAACCAGGTGGAGCATGGTCTGAGGGTATTCATGGCTAGATTCCACCAAGTGATAAGTCTACACCTGCATGAAGGTTAAACAATGACATCATGCATGTGTCAGCAAATCTTTGGGTTTGTTTAAGGCTATGCACATCTTTTAGATTGCTGATCCATTTTACCTCTACTTATGGGATTATCATTTTACCGTAAAACTTATGGGATTATGATTAGTAGTAGCAGTGGTAGTAGTAGTAGAAGCACTTACTGTAGTAGCAATAAGAAGCTGGGTAGGGGGAGAAGGATGAGGATGAAGAGCAGTATTAGGACTAGTCGTATCAGTAGGAGGCCCAATTTGTATGACCATGGGAGTACCTCATCTGCACGTCTTTGGACTGTACCGTGTACACGTCTTACCGACTGTCTCCGTGTAACCGGAGTACACGGAGGAAACCCGTCAAGCACAGGGAAAAGATGAAAACTCCATGCACACAAACCCAAAGAAAGGAATCGAACCCTCAACCCTGGAGGTGCATGGCGAAAGTGCTAACCACTAAGTTACCGTGTCACCAGTAGTACCAGTAGTAGCAGTAGGAAGAGCAGTAGAAAGGGGAGGAAAAGGAGGAACTCTAGTAGCAGAATTAGCAGGAAGAGTACTAGTCACAGTAGTAGTAGTAAGAAGAGGAGGAGGAGGAGGAGGAGGAGTGAATGTAATAGTAAATCAAAGACAAGCACTCATGGGTCCTGCTTAGCTCTTTCTCTTGTACACAATGAAAGCCACTAAGCTGTAGAGTTGTACAATGAAACCTATCAATTCTAATAGGAAGAAAACCAAACAGCCTTTCTGTCTTGTTAACATTCCTCAAACCTCATGTTGCATAAGTTAGATACAGTAATACTCAGTGTCTCAGGTTTTCTAGTGAATGATATTATTACAATAATATACAAAAAGGCAAAAGCACAGATGCAGTTTACCAGAATCTTCTCGTGCAAGAAAGAATCTACATTTCAAATATATATAGGATGAAAGGAAGCAGTCCTCTCATTAAAAGAGAATTTTCTTCTTTTCTGGCTTAAGTGTCAACCCTTTAAATATCTGTTGTTGTTTTTTGTCCTGTTTACAGTAATTCGCATTCATTTAGATAATAATGTTGGCTAGACACTTTGCAAGTGTTTCAAAACCCTGTGGATCATCTGGCAAGAATTCTAAGTATATAGTTTTAGATGTTTAGAAGGAAAAGTTCAAGAAATAGTAAAAATGAGACATTTTCTACAGAAACGCTGTACAGCAGATAAGGCTGTTTTTCTCTACTCGGAGAAACAGCTAAAAACAAACACAAACACACACAAGGAGGAAAAAAACCCAAACCGCTAGAACTGTTATTAGACCAATGCTTTTGACATGATGTCATTATTGTGAGCCAGCGCAAACCAAACAACAGCAGGTAAACAAACACAGAAAGCAGCCATTTTGCAGCTATTATTGATGCTTTCAAAGCCCAAGCTCTTTAAATAAGCACACTCTCTGTGTAGCTGTGAGTTATGTTGCTTTTAGTATGACGTCAAGCCGTTTTGGGAGAACAGAATGTCCGTGTGTGTGTGTGTGTGTGTGTGTGTGTGTGTGTTTGGGTCGTTGAGTAAAAGAGAAGTAAAGCGAAAGCACGGCCATGCTTATTTGTGCATATGACAAGAATTTACAGAGTAATATGGAAGATATTTCTCGCAGGCTCTGCTGGATGCAGTGGAGTGGTTAACCTTACAATTACTGCTGCTCGCCTACACTACAAAAAAAAAAAAAAAGAAGAAAGAAAAGTGGTTCTTTGAGGGGTTGTGAACTAAAAAATGAGGTCAGCATTTTTCATAAAAAATTACACTTTGTGTATGATGTTTATCCCATAAAACCCAAACAGCACAGACTCTGCTATCGATTTGTTCTACGGTAGCATTTTTCGACAAGGCAGCATAAATCGACAGAACAAGACATCCCAGCACTCCCATAAGTTCCGGGAGCCTCCCGCATATTGATAGAAGCTCCTTAATGCCTGCAAATCGTATATGATATGATGACAATGTATTCCTTTTTTTAGGTCAAGTGAAAATGAGAAAGATTGCACACACATACTGATTAGTCTCTCTTTACGCTTAAGGGCAAGAGCAGGGCTGTCAAAAATGACAAAACTAAACATATTACAAACTTTATATATCTTATTTAACTAGAAATATATTTTGAATATTTCCAGTCAAACAGTATATTCTATTATAGAATCACAATATTCATAATATAGAATTATTACACCTTTCAAGCTTGGCCGATTGGCACATACATCGGTTTTTGTTTGGTTTTTATTGGTTTTTATTTTTGCTCATGTCTAAAAATACATCATTTCTATTAGATTTATTGTACTTTTTAATAGGAACAATTCAATACTTCTAACTATACAGTATATAAGATGTTTTTATGTACTAAGACAAAACAGTTTTGCATTGTAACTTTTTAACAACCTCACAATTACAAATCCTGAGATCGTGGCTTGTCATGGTGTGGCAAGGTGACTTGGGCTGCTTTGTAGTTCCATGATTTTGAAAGCAATTTGTGTTAAGATTCATGAACATGGCAGAGTTATGCCTTTTTATGACCCATAGGTTTATGTACTGTAGGTTTACGTAGGCTTGTGCTAAGAGTTGCTGGAAAAGCTACAGTGCTAGCCACAAATCTCTTGTCTAACAAACCTGAGACGGCTCATTGTCTTATAATATTGTTCTGTTCAAAAGTCAGCAGCGATAAAAATTTGGGGGAACTAAAGATTTGGGGGAACTTCCTAAAGGCTTTCAATCAGACGGGGAATGACTTGACTCTTGGCGCTGGATCCAGGATACTATTGATATGCAGTCTTTGAAGAAGTCTATAATTTTTAGACATACTGTAATATGACTGTAATAATACTACACATAATTGACTGTAACCACCCAGACACACCAGTCAGCCGAGGGGGAAAGAATACAATTGTCCACGCAACTCTTTTACAATTATAAGATCCAACACCACACAGGTAGGTTTTTTTTTTGGGCTGTAATTCACAGAAATTATAATTTTCTGTGCATTACAGCCAAAAAAAACCCCTCAACTCGTTATCAGTGCAAAAGTAATTGCACTGTTAGTCCTGTGTAAATCCAGTGATTAAACAAGGAGGTGTGTTGTTGGTCACAGACTGCAATTGGATTTGCCAACCAGTATAACTTGTTTTAACTAATAACTATAAGTCTATTCATTTCAATTAAAATGGCTGTGAAGCTTACATTGAAACACAAACAGTCACTTTGCTAAACCAACATTAATGCTAATAAAAGGGAAAATTGTTCTCATCAGTGTGACTGCGGTGTGTATGGTGTACTTTGTTTGTGTGCGTGCATGCATGCGTGTGTGTGTGTGTTGTGGGAAATATTGGCAAGGTTATCCCATCTTGTTACCACGAGCAATGGCGTGGAGCATTTTTAGAAGCGAGACGGGGATCTCCTGCTAAGACTTGGCAACCCCATCAAAGAGTTTGCCCAAGGGAAATAAGCGATAAAATGGGGAGGAACCATTAAAAGGAAAATAATGAAGAGACATATGAGACACTCAAAAGCATGTGTCTGTGTGCGCTCAGGGAATTCACATGCTTTCTTCAAAGAACAAGCAGATCTTCCTCTTCACTTTGTTTACAATTAGTTTTACAATAATGGGAAATGTTTTCTCCTGCTGAGTGCCTGTCTGTTGCTTATTTGTGTGTGTGTGTGTGTGTGTGTGTGTGTGTGTTTTCACTATGCTCCATGTCTTCCTGCACACAAACAGATGTGAATGCTGGACACTAAGCTTATGCTTATACACATCTCTAGATTGAAATGCTTATGCATCACTTGACCAAAAGTATGTGGACACCTAACCATTACTTCTTCAAAAATGAGGTGGCATTTTTAAATATCCCCCACTGTTAAAAGAAGATGTTATGTAAATTTCACCCAAGAGAGGATGGTTTGCCTCCCTCTGGTTCCTCGCAGAGTATTTCCTATTCTCATCTCAGGGAGTATTTCCTTTCAGTCATTATAATTTATACATATTTCCTATATACAGTATACAGTTTTTAAACTTAATTCCATATTTTTTGATTCCATAAAGTTGCTTTGTGACGCTGACCTCTGTTAAAAGCACAATATATATATATTTTTAAACTTAATTGAACATTGCATTTATGGTATTATGATCTTGATGATATTGTTGAATGATCTTGAAAGTATTTACTCCTGCATCTGTTGCAAATCAATGAGTCTTGCACATCCTTGCTCTAGAATAACTAGGCCTTTCTTTGAAACTCATTGTATACTATAAAATAATTGATTCACCTGTTTAACATCACTTGTTTCTCATTACCTTGTAATTTCTACTTTTTATATTGTTATTAGTCTTAAACTGATGATGTCCCAACTGTTTTGGAGGATATTGCAGCCACCAGATTTGAAGTGAGTACATATTTGTTAACGAATGATTAAATAGAACTTTCTTTCGGCTTTTCCCGTCAAAGGATCGTCACAGCGACCATCTGATCCGCACAGACCTTGGCACAGGTTTTTATGCCGGATGCCCTTCCTGAAGCAACCATCCCATTTTATGCGTTTGGGACTGGGACAGCATGCAGTGGCTGGGTAGAATAATGTGTTGTGGTAGTACGAGGTTAAGAGACTTTATGGATGACTTCATTTTGGTTTTATTGGCAATTTCCATTTCTATATACATGTAGTACCAACTTTTTTGGAATTGGAATTGTAGTCCAGTAACCCTCAGTACAGTATATAGTCTATAAGCCCAAGTTCCTGTTTTCATGATTTTTTAATCTGGGTCGTGCTAAATTAGTTAGAGCATGTCAGAGCCACAGCATCCTGAAACTATAGCAATTTGTCGCAAAAATCATTGGGAAGTGGGAACTGGGCTTAATTTATGACCTAAACCAAACCACTTCAACTCAAAATTCCTTCCCGTGAACTCTATACTACTGTATGCATTGCTCCAGGTTTATGGGTTAGGGAGTGACATCCAATGGACATGCCTGCCTACAGCATCCACAGTAAGCAAAGTAGCTAAAGCAGTGTTCCATGAAGGTACAACAGGAGTGCCAAAAGCAATGGCCATTAAATTATGCATTATTCTTCATTTAGCTTATGCCTTATTCATCTGTTCTTCAAGTATCATAAGTTTTGTGTGCCGATCAGAAATGTGATTAAGGTTTTGGGTGGTCTTCTTAAGATTTTCAGATTTCAGTTTGGGCCCTTATATGTTGGAAAGCCTGATTTAAAGAGTTAATTTTAGATTAATCAACATACAATCATTCACTTGTTAAGTCAGATCACTGGCTGATTTATTGCTAACAAATTGCTTGTGACACTCTAACCATCGCAACTCAGGTTCGATTCTTGGTAGGGAACCAACCCCAGCCACTGGGGGATTGAACAAACCAGTGCACTCCCAGTGTCAGTCCCAAGGCCTGATAAACTGAAGAGGGTTGTGTCAGGAAGCGTACCGGCATCAATACGTCTGATACTGGGTGATCTATGGTTGTGACCCCAATGCCACACACATAGGGTTAGGGTTAGGGTTACCCATAAAAACTCCACAAAAATTGGGAGCAGCCAAAACGAACAACAAATATCCTGACCCATGTGTTCAGTTATGAAGATGAGTATTTCTAAGGTCTCTGCACTGTCCTCATGTCATAAACCTTGTTCCACTCAATCTGAAATTGAACTGTCATTCCATGTCGACCTCAAGACCTTTTAGGTCAATTATTTTTTATGCATTCACTTCCATTTGCTTTATAAGCAGCAACTGAGGTTTACTGCCAATTATCGGTGTATATGTGGATAGCACAGTTGTCGGGGTCAGATGCCAACTGAGTAAAGGAGGTTTATTGGTTTATTGCTTTACTGTAATAAATTGTTTTAATGATTATGCTCCTACAAGGAGGATTCTACTGTACTTTGATTTCAATGTAGAGGCTGAGGGAACATTAGGCCAAGAAACAGATGCGAAATAAAGAAGAGAAAATCCATGGACACACACGTACACAAGAGTAGAGTATTCACTACATGCACATGTTTACAGCAGACAGTCACAGAAAAACAAATATTTCTGGATATAATATTTCTGAATACAGAAACACGCAGAGGGCTGACTGGGATAAAGGACAGCAGGGGTAAGCACTCTCTGTTTAAAAGATTCATGAATCAAAGAACTTTATTAATCCCAGAGGGAAATTGCTTTGTCTTAGTTACAGTTGCTTTCTATTGTTTCAAAAGAGTAATAAAAGAGTAATACATTAAACAAGGGGTATTAAAATAATTTAGAAAAGCAGGGATGGAAGGGGGGATAAATAAATAAACCTAGTTAAAAAACAATAAACAGGAAATTCCGTATGGGACTAATAGGAAGGTCTAGCATTTGGGTCATGACTGAATTCACATATATGGATATGGCACTTAGAAGGGAAAAAGGGAAAAGAAAAGAGCATTGCACAGATAATACAGATGCACTTGAAGAGTGGTAAGGCCCAATGGTACGGGTAATTGACCGGGGGAACAAGTAATGTATTATTAATAAATATTATATCATTACCGACAGTTACTACCCACCCAGTGTAAAGATTACAGAGAAGAGTTGTATAATTTTATGGCAATTGGTAGAGAGGATCTCCTGTGGTGCTCTGTAGAACACTCACAGTAGTAGTAATTAGTCTCACAGTGAATTTGTTCCTTTGGTCGAAGAGCACACTGAATAGCGAATGAGAATTTTGGACGGAATCCGCCTCTTTGCCACAATCTCAACAGAGACAAGCTGAATGCTTAGCACAGATCAGGCCCTTTTAATAATCTTGTCTACTCTAATTCTGTCAGACACTTTCGTATTGCAGCCCCAACAAACCACAGCATAAAAAATGACACTAGCCACAATGGATTTGTAGAACATCTGAAGAATGGAGTTGCAGACATTAAAGGACCTTAGAAACATGCTTTGTCCTTTCTTGTAGATTCCCATTGGGTTAAGTGCTGAAAGAACTTTTGGTATCAGAAAAATTGGCATCTACAATGTTGTTGAAATTAAGTGCATTTTTTTCTTTTTTGGAGGCAAGGACAGTAGCCACAACAACTGTTATAAATAAAAATGGCACTATGGAGTATGTTCTTATGTACTCTATATATTCATTCACTCTTTTTTCACAGCGCTTATCCTGTACAGGGTCACAGGTAGACTCGAGCCTATCCCTGGACACTGTTTAGCCATCACCATGCGGAGAGTAAGTTCACACGCAGACCCAAGATGAGATATCAAACTCTGAGCCCTGGGTGTGCAAGCCCACAGTGCTATAATATAGCAATGTCAAGTTAATGATGTAGAAGATTTTTTGTACTTCAGCTCAGTATCTTGACCAGCCAAGTGGAAGCTACACACACAAACCATTTCCCAGAACACCACTGTGCATACTGTACTGGCATTAGTCTATAGTGACATCTCCATAAACCCATAACTCCAGGACATACTGTACTGTAAGCCCTTCCTCGGCCCCACATCGAGCTTATAGTTAACATAACACAATCTTTCCACACCTGCAAATGACTGGGCTTGGTGTTTTAAGGATTAGAAAGAGGTCATCCATCATAATGTTCCCACAAAAGAACAAACTAATAGTGTTTCATTTCAAAGAACAAGTAAGCTTCATATAAAAAATGTCACCCGGGTATTACTTACAGCTGGGGTAAATGATAGTCTAAATACAAGTCCTTTAACTTTACCTCCAGGGTTGAGGCTTGTCTGGTATGCTGTAGACTTTACAACATTCACATATTTAGTGTTTATCTGTCTGTTATCTATTATTAATTGCATCAGTGCATTTGTGAATGAATAATGACCTTATTTATATCAAAGAATAAGTGCATACATTTAAAAGCTTATCCAGGGCTGGCCAAAAGTCTGAAACCATAGGTAGTTTTTTTTTTTTTTTAATGAAATTTGATAATTTAGACCCAAGATTATTTTTTACATGGAGTTTATATACAGTATATAACGAGGACATTTTCACCAGTGACAAGCTGTAACTATTAAATACTAGATAATATTATTGGCATATGTAAATAGCAAATACAAAAGAAAAAAAGGGAAAATTATTTAATAAAGATTTTTAATGGATTTATAGTGAAAGAAATCAAAATGATTTGGGGTCCTGATACTTTTAAGATTTTTTTATGCCACTGTGTATGTAAAATGTGTAACATGGAATGTTAGTTTTGATTTAAAAAAAAAAAATTATAAAACATAACTGCACAGGAATGTGCACTACATACTCATACAACCATCAGCAGCCTCTTCCATCAGGGTGTATGTCACAAATTATATGATATTTTAGACCAGGGAGTGATGAAATTAGTGGTTAGTTTAGTTTAGTAGACAAGACGTCTACCAAAAACCATAGCAATGTAGGCAATTCTGAACTCAAACTATTGACACCCAATATTTTTATTAATATAAGGAACTTATCATATAAGAGTCACTTCTTTTTTTATTTAGATACACCTAAATATTTAACACTAAGTGCATCTTTTACTGGGATTTCCTTTTGAAAAACATTTTTAGTGTAGACCATAAGCCTTTAATTAGATACGACCTCCTAGTCAGTATGTTATTCTCAGCACTTCTCATGGACAAAGTGACAATTAAAGGCCTGCCGTGTCTTCTGTCTTCTTTCACTTCCTTATTTAAACTGGGAGCCTATGATTCTAGAGAAATCCAGGATGATCAGGAGTGAGAGAGAGAGAAAGGAAAGAATGTTTGCGAGCCTTATCTGAGACACCGTGTATAATACAGAACAGAAGCCTTGCTGTGTTTATCTTTATCTTTATTTATGCATGTTTCCTTGAAATAAACTCAAAGCTGAGACGATGGATTCTCATCACACTAGAACACCGAGTGTTAGAACAGTACACCGTGTTCAGATGCAGGATATCTAAACCAGAATCACAGATTTTTAATGACACATACCAGCAAAATGCTTAAAATTATATAAAACAGGACCCTCTTAAAAATTAAAGCCGTGGTCCTGAAACAATGAGTTTTCTGCTGTGCAAGAACAAAAACCCTAAAGTAGCACTTCAAGTACTTTTAGATGTAATCTAATATTAGCCATATTAGTGTGTGGATTTTATGTGGAAATTATCCGATATTTGCACTTATGCAGTATTTTCTGAAATAACAAATCGAGAACTCATAAGATACTAATACATATCAATTAATTTAATATTTCACATTTAAAATTTCATTTTGTGGCGTAGTTGTTAGCACTGTCGCCTTGCACCACCAAGGTCCGGGTTTGATTCCTGCCTCGGGTCTGTGTGCATGGAGTTTGCATGTTCTCCCTATGATTGGTGTGTTTTCTCTCGGTATTCAGGTTTCCTCTTAAATACATGCATATTAAGCTAACTGAAGTTCTCGAAGTGCCGGTTGTGTGTGTGTGTGTGAGTGTCCTGTGATGGATTGGCCCTATATTATATATACGGGGTGTGTATATAAACTTGTGCTCTAAGTCTCCTGGGATAGGCTCCAGGCCCCCCGCGACCCTGTATACAGGATAATGCGGTATAGACGATGAGTGAGTGATCTACTCGGGTACAAATCTATGCCTTCTGAAAAAGGTACTGAGGAGTTTGGTCAAATTCCCATTAATGCCCTTTTTATTCAGGAAAAAATGAAAATTACATACAAAATAAGAAAATTACATCATAGTGGCAATCACACATAATAGAGAACACTATAGCAATGTCAGAAATGGTCAGATAATAAAAAAATATATCCATTACTAGGAAAGTGCTACGGTCTATGTGTTAAACCTAGCAAAAGCCCTATTCCTGGGTTTACTCAGCAACTCAGTAGCTTTCCTTTTGGCATTTCCACTGGAGAACACATTGAGCTCCATCCTCTATTTCAGAAGACAACTGTGCCATCTAGAGGATAGTAACTGTGCATTCAATAATCTTTGACAGTTCATAGTCCAAGAATTACACTACAGATTAAAAGTTTGGACACCCCTTCTAATTCCATGGTTTTTCCTAATTTTCTTTCTTTTTTTTTTTTTTTATCTCTTTCTATATTGTAAAACAATGCTGAAGGCATCCATATTGAGATGTATCTTCTACTGAAATGACTTTTTTAAGGTACTGTAGGATATGTAGAGAAAAGAATGTATATGTGACAAATGAAGACTGAAAATGAACTGTTCTCAAAAAGACAGAGCAAATCACAAATGAAACATAACTGACTCATCATTCAAGAGAAGCTGGGTTTCAGAAACCACAGAGTTGAAGTTTCATAGGATACAGCACAGTGTACACATTAGTGGAGCCCACATCCCAAACCCAATTTGACCAGACGTTCACAACCCATTACCCATATGAAGTAAAGAAACATGTCTGCATCATATTTGCCGTGAAAAATTATTTGCCCCTTCCACTTTTTTTTTGTTGCATATTTGTCACATTGAAATGATTTAGATCATCAAACTAATTTTAATATTACACAAAGATAACCCTAGAAAATACAGGTAAATGCAATTTTTAAATGATGATTTCAATTATTAAGGGAAAAAAGCTAAACCTAACTGGCTATGTTGAAAACGTAACTGTCCCCTTCCTAAATCATGAATAAACTGATTTTTGGAAAGCTTCGTTAAATTTTGCTTCCCTCAATCAGGCCTGATTACTGAAAGACCTGTTGAATCAAGAAATCACTTAAAGAGAACCTACTGTATCTAAATGAAAAAAAAAAAAGCAAAACGATCGAAAGATATCCAAGAACATACAGTATAAGAAACAAAGTAATTGACATGTATCACCATGGAAAGGGTTCCTAAAAATAAAATTAAAAAATCACAAAGGAGCAAATACTGTACTTTTTCACAGCACTGTAGTAGCTGGGATTATTCTGTTAACTACCACAGTCCTGTGAAGGAGCAATACCTATGAAAAAACCATGCAACATTCATGGTTCAGGATCTGTCAGAATCAACTGTGTTTATGATTCGGTGTTCTATGTTTAAGAAGCCGAAATGTCCTTAATACTACTGGAGTTAAATCAGAGTTCCAGAAGATCATCCAGCCATGACCTAACTGTAGATCTGAAAAATGCATTTCCACATATTATTCACATGGATGCTTTATATGGATGAATGGTTGGAAAATCCCAACAGCACATCATGAGCCAGGAAAAGCTTGCGTATCTTTCGTATCTTTCAAGTCACTGAAACATGTAAAGTTTAACAACAAAGATTCCCTTGACTCCTACACAGACTCATTAGCAAGTTCAACATCTAATATCTTTAATGAAAGAAACTGGGCAGGTTTAAATGTTGTCAGTCATATCACAAAGGTAAGCATCATTAGCAGAGTGTGTCACATCCATTACAGTAGGTGTTAATCCAGCACACGCTTCTCCTCTATATTGAGGGATAGTGTATCAGTTGAATTGGCATGTGCAAAAACATGAGAGTAACAAGAATACTCTAAATACCACTACATTGTCTATTAGCTCCCTTTAAATGGAATCAATTGTAACTAGTGCTACAATATTTTCAGGAATAAAAAAAGTCAAATTACCTAAAGGGAATATAGAAAGGGAGCAGGAGAGCAAGCATTCACGCTTAAATGTGTGTCTCTGTGCTCCTTTTCACAATCTTTAGCTGTTCGGGACAGTTTACGTATGAACAGTCAAATCTTACTTTCAGCTCCTCTCCTTACATATTACCCAAGAAGGTGTGGAGAGGTGGAGAGGACAGAGCACAGTGGAATGTGTCAAGTCATGACATGGCTGACATGGTTAGGGGTAACCTATTTATACTGACACTCAGTTACAGAGACAGAGAGAGAGAAAGATAGAGAGAGGCAGTTGCTCTTCACTGCTACTTTGCAACTCTCACATCACCAATAACATGTCACTATCACTCATAATTATCTGGACAGGATGGTACAATCTCAGATACACAGTATCTTCTACTAATTAGAAGATGGATCATAGTCACAAGTCCCCCTTCCTGCTGCAGATGAAGATGTATAGAGAAAAAAAGAGACAGGCATGTGGTTCTTAGGAGTGCAGCTGGAAAACACTGCAGGACACTATATTCCACTGTATTCCGCTGTTTACCAGCATGCCATTGTATGCTAATTTTGCAGACACTGTTATAATAATAATAATAATAATAATAATAATAATAATAAGCTACTGAACACTGATCTGTGGATCTGTGGATCCTTGGTGCAGGTTCTCCTTGGATTGGCATGAGTTTCATCTCTATAGATGGCCTGGCTTTACTAAGTTGCCACCGTGAATATGAGTAAAGAAAAAAATTGAATTAGACTGATTTAGGGAATGATGCATTTAGACCACTTAAATAGACTAATGCACGTCTATGCTTTCTGAAAAAAGGTACTGTGCAAACTTGGTGAAATTCCAATGAATGCTTTAGGAAGAGATGCAAAGAGCAGATTTGACCTCCTCTCAAGTTTAACAACTAAATCTAAATGTATTTTATTATTATTATTATTATTATTATTTTAGAAAAATCATATTTATTTAGATTCAAATAAAAAAAATTCAATAGCTCATGCACATTTATGCTTCCTAATAAAGGTTATGAAGGGTTGGTCAAAGAGTTTAAAATGGAAGAACATTTAGGCAGTTGGCAGACATTAACATTCAGGCATTTGGAAGACTCATCCAGAGCGACAAGTGTAAAGACAATAGGTAATGCTGAAGCAATGGAAGTGAATAAAAAAAATACATTTGAAAATCAAAGTGCCTGTTGGAAACACTGTCCATTGCACTCTGCTGCCCCCTATAGGATATGATTGGAAATTTACAAACAAAAAGTTGAAAGTTCCAGTTTGGGGCAGCACCGTGGTTTAGTGGTTAGCACTGTCGCCTTGCACCTCCAGGGTCCGTGTTCGAGTTTTGCCTCCCGTCTGTGTGCATGGAGTGTGCATGTTCTCCTCTTGCTTAGTGGGTTTCCTGTAGGAACTCCGGTTTCCTCCCACAGTCCAAAGACATGCAGATTAGGCTAATTGGTGTTCCCAAATGTGTGTGTGTGCCCTGCAATGGATTGGTGTACCCCGCCTCGTGCCTTAAGTTTACTGGGATAGGCTCCAGGCCCCCCGCAACCCTGTAACAGGATAAAGCGGTATAGACAATGAGTGAGTGAGTTTTCTTACTAGTTATAACATCATAGTGGCAATCACACATAATAGAAAACACTATAGCAATGTCAGAAATGGTCATGGTATGAGTGATCTACTCTGGTACACATCTGTGCTTCCTGAAAAGAGTACTGTAAAAGTTTGGTCAAATTCCCATTAATGTCCTTTTTATTCAGAAAAAAAAGAAAATGACATAGCTAAATATACATCTATCCTTCTTAGTAAAGGTTCAATGAGGGTTTGGTCAAATTCTCATTAATGATTTAGGAGGCGCTACGAATAGAAGAAAAGTGTGACAATGACGAACGACAGATATGTGTCATCTATTCTTTGTAGGAAGGCGACACAGTTATAATAGAAAACAAGTAATAAGTAATATCAGAAAACATGATGAACATTTCCTAAAATATTTAAACCACCGAAGTGCATCAAACATGAAACTTCTTTGTCTACATGAGAGGTCTAAATAAATAAAATGCCACAATAATGTAATTTGTCATGCCATGGCCCTGGGTGTGCCAAGCTGAGCCCATGCCATTAGATTTGTAAGATGGCATGTTCACAACCTCGGTAGGTCACCAGATTTATATTTTATATTTTATATCTTTGCTTTGATCTTAAAAATGACATTTGCCCATATTTTCTTACACAAGTCTTAGCCACTTAACCGCATACTAATATTTCCTCTCAATCATTTAATACGCAAAGCAAAACAACTATTTAGTCACATGACTATTTTATTAGACAACTATCTAGCGTTTATTATTTTTTAAATTATGCTTATTACCCACCAATCAATATGATTTACTATTTTAGGTTTTGATTTTTATTGCAAATGTCCGTTTGTTTTATTGTTTCTCTATAGTCACACCTAAATGCATTAAATTCACCCTGATAACACTGGGTGTAAAGTTGGGAGTAAAGTGTCCATTGCAGGTCATTGTGCACACACATTCAGCCATGTTTACGCACTTATTCACACCTGGGGCAATTAATCTAAATGAATCCAACTAAGGATAGAAGGAAATTGAAGACCCTGGAGGAAACCCATATGCAAATGGGAGGAACATGCTCAGAAATTTCACAAGGTGAAATTAGGAAGGCAACCTTGAGCTCAAGATTGAACCAAGAGCAAAAATCACAAGTCACTGACCCGGAGTATTCTTAGATTTGACTTCCAACTAAATAAAGTTAGCTATATTTTTAACCTGCTCTGCAGGAAACAAAAAGACAATATGCAATGACATTTCCATTGGGATCTCCAAGTCGTCTTGAAATACGTCCAACTTTTCTAAAACTGCAAACCGATTTATTCGGGACAACGTAATGTTTCATTCAATGCATGCTCTATTTATCACATCACCTGCTTGATTAAGAAGTGCTTTCCAAACTATTACTTAAATTCTTAAAAGCATATTTCACTTTCAACTCGACTATGAGTGGGCCATTTTCAAATACTTCAGCTTTTTACACTTTCTTGAAGGGGAATCGCTCTGGAACAGGACCAACAGGGAGCTTAACTGCCTTGCAACCTTCACTCTAAAAATAGATGCTTGCGACAGCACCTTCCAGTACTGCCAGGAGAAATAGTTGTTCCTGCTGTTCGACCCCTGAGCCCTAGCTGTTTCATGGCACATCGCCTAGCCAAGAGGTAATCTCATTGTCGGTCAACAACATACGGGTATGCTGATGAATAGCAGGCAGTGTTCGATGGATTTCACGCTTACTAGTTAAACCTGCAGGATTTTTCATTAGCTACATAGCTCAAATGGTTATCACTGTCATGAAAATGTTCACAGGATTTTTTCTTTGCTCATTGCAAACTTTTTGGAATGGTTTCTTTCAACCATCAAGCAACAACATAACACATCTGTACTTACCTGACCAAAGGCTGGGGGTTTCCCGTCACCCTGCATTCTAGAGTAATGGGACTTCCCTCCGCTACTTCTTGGCTCTTAAGCTTCTGAGTGAACCGAGGAGGAGCCATTGATCCATCCATGCTGATCTCACCAACCTGATGTTCCTTCCCGTCTATTTCCGACTCTATCTCAGGTTTGCCTTCAAGACCAGCTGATTGGGGCACTTCTGGAGAAAAAGATGCAGATGATGAAGAGGACTGAGCTTGCTGCATTGCCAATTTGTGGCTCTTTGGAGAGAGATAGCCACTGTCAGGTGAGGAGGAGTCATCATCTTCCTGGTGATCAAAACGGCTCGACCCTTTAAAAATAGAGGAAAGCTCCTCAATGAAGGTGGCAGCCCGGCTGCAGAACTCAGTGGTAGAAGCCGCTCGCTCATTGACCTCCAGACCTCCATGGACCAACCGGGGACGCTCCTGCTTGTACATGGGCACACTGGGCTTGGGGTGGGATGGGGGTTCGGGTTTGTTGAGCTGAACGCTCTGACTGGATGTAACCTTGACAGATGTAGCTTCAGTCGGATTTGATGACGCCATTGCAACAGAATTGTGTAGCGTGCTGCCTTTGGTTTGCAAATGAAGAGGTTGATTCTCTGTTGCAGTTAAATCCTGAGGGGTGGAGTTTAGGGAAGAGGGTGGGGAGTGGAGTGCTGGCTCAAATTCTTTGGGTAAAGATGCAGGAACGGGCACATCAGAGAAATCACAGGGATCACCTGCATCACTCATGGCTTCTCGAGCCAGGTCCAGACTGCGGTTAATCTCATCCTGACTTAGGAAGGCAGACAGTTCCAAAAAGTCCCCGTCCCCCCCTTCAAACTCTGCCAGGTACACTTTTCCATCTGAAGATGCCTCCAAAAACACGTCCCTGTCCCCATCCTGAGACACACCCCCTGGAGGACACGCTTCCTTTAGAAGCACTGCACGGGGGAGTGTGTCATTCCAGCTCCCATCCTGCATCCTGCAATAGAATGAAGTACACACACACAAATCAGTGTAAATGTATAAACTTTTAATTAAAAAGTATACAATTTTATATTTCTGTATCATCTGATCTTGATATCTCCAACAGAAACTGTATCAAACTCAGCCCGAGACCCTGCTCTAAGAGTAAACACACTCTGAGACCATTCGACAGGGCAGTTGTTATACAGTGACTCAGACATTCCTTGGGCACAGCTGACGGGTATTAACTAAATATCCCTGTGAGTCCAACAGTGCATCACTCTCATAAAACACTACATCTGATCAACCTCTCTTACTATTATCACATAACATGATTTATTCATTCTCATTAGGTCTGGTCCCTTAAAATAACAAATGCAGCATTGGTTAGAACAATATTTTCCTATATAAGGTATCTAAACACCATTTGTGATCAGACGTTATACACTGCTCTGTCTAAAAACTTTACTTATTTATTCTTATTATGATTATTATTAGTATTACTTGTGACTTTATATACAGTATATAGTATTGTAGCTTTTTGTTCTTTCCATTGCATGAGTTAATTTTGGTCAGCTCTCACCTTACCGTGTGTTTACTGACTATATGCAAGATATACAGTGTGCAATCACATCTACGCACATCTCACATCTAAGTCTGTCTTTGTGCCACTGTCTCCATTGCTAGATATCAGGAATTTTCTTTGGGATTAATAAAGTAAGTAATAAGTAAGTAAGTAAGTAAATAAGTATGTAAGCATGTAAGTATGTATGTATGTGTGTGTGTGTGTGTGTGTGTGTGTGTGTGTGTGTGTGTGTGTATCTATCTATCTATCTATCTATCCATCCTTCCATCCATCCATCCATCCATCCATCTATCTATCTATCTATCTATCTATCTATCTATCTATCTCATGAAGACAGATGTAGTCTAAGGTGCCGATCTCTGAGGCTGGTAACTCTAAATGAAGTTCTTATCTGCAGCAGAACTAAGTCTTAGCTATCTTTCTTTCCTGGGATTCTCTTTACAACATCCAGTTCTATCATAGCATTTAGTGATATCTGTTTTTGTGCTGCAATTAATGGACTGTACCGTTACATAGTTTCAATTAAATTTCAATTAAAACAGATAAAAAACATTTTAATATAAGTTACTGTCACCCTTATAAGGTAATCCTGCAGTATATTATCCACATTTATTATGAATAAATAGTAATTAACCCCCATAACTGGAATGCAATACAAAGCGGCTGATTTAAGAATTGAATAGGATCTCTATATAAGAAGAAGAAGAATGAAGGAGACGAACAAGGGGAAAGATTATATACAAGCAGCGTTTGAGTCAAAACAGGACTTTTGATTGTGCAGAATAACAGAACACGGTTATGAGAGTAGAACTTGATTTCTCTATATAATCCCCTGCTACACTAATGCACTTCTCCCAGCATTCCACTAGTGCTTTTAATAACATCAAGGCAGAAAGTTAGTACACCGGAGCCATGATCAGACTGCCGGCTTCACGTTCAAAATACTTGCCTCCTATGAACTCTTTTAATGGTTTTTGCAAACATATGGAAATTAGTTGGAGCGTAGAAATTGCATGGACTGAGTTCCTGTAACATGCAAGCGGTGCTGGTGTCAGTTCCCACAGACATCTCTTCCGCAAGTTGAAAATAAGTTATCCGATTTTTAAAGACCAGGCATTCCACTTGCTGAATTTTCACGGGAACAGTGGGCTCTGAGCCACCTTAAAACGTTTGAGCAATTCAGATGTTTTACTGCGACTAAGAGTCTCAACATTGTACTGCGGTTAAAGTTGTCTGTAAATATCAATCACTTTTACTCCTTCACCAGAAATCTAATCACAAGTCCCGGTTTGACTTGAACACCCTCGTATTTAAAAATAAATATATTTCACGGTAAACAATTAGCTTACAGTCTGAAACAATCACTAGTGCAAAAAACATATCAAGCCCTAAACATATCACGTCTCACAGAATGCCTATGAATACACATATGAACACAACTCTGCATATGTGTATGTGATACACAAATAAGACATCACAGTTAGTGCTGGGCTAAAATACATAGATCAGGATTTATGACAAGAGACAAGTGTTCTATATTAATCACACCATTACTATAGCTATACTTTAATAGTAAGTTAGTGGATTCTACAGCAGATTTTCTGAATACAAGCCCTGGAGTCAATTGTGAGTGTATATCTGTGTGTTTGTATGTGTGTGTGTGTGTGTTGGGAGCGAATGTGATGGTGTGACATTCTCTCTCTGTCACGGCGACCTGGAGGCCAGCTGTTATTTTTAATCCCAGAGGGGTACGTTTCACAGCTTCAAACTCTTACACTTCTACAGATAAAACAACAAACACACGCCCTCAATTTTTAAACCTATTGTTTAAATGGAAATGTAAGCATCTCTGTGGAAATACTTAATAATTCATAGTGGAATGCAAAACAGATCAACAGAATGAAGTAAAGCCAAATTTGCCTGGTGTCATTCTTTCATTCAGTTATGGCACAGTGGATATAAAAGCAGTGTGTGAATGTTTAAATAGTTCTAGCTTAAAACACGCATAATTCATAATTCATTTCTTAAACATGAAGCCAAACAAATGAAAACGTCTGCTAATCACGTAAAGGACTTCCAGGCGTTTAGTAGAATTAGAGACTGCAAAACATCAGTGATAAAAATGAATGTTGTTAGTATTTGGTATAAAAGCTGAAAATATTCTTCTTTTTACCTTCAAATATTTTTCCACGAACTTCTGTCCCACTATGTCTAAGTCCAGTTTTCCTGAAGCTAATGACGGTCAGTGAGGTAAAGCACAAGATTTTTCCCCACTAGTGTATATCTTGTGTTTTTCTTTTCTCTCCCTGTCTTTCCTGTTTGGTGTAGACAAGCAGGAGTTGTACAGTGAGCTGATCAGTGCTGTGCAGTGGCTAAGGGTGGCCTGCTGTCCCACCTGTCCTGAGCCCTGACTGCTCACCCGGCGCCGCTATATTTGGCCCACTGGCTCAGGTTTCACCGCCAGAGAGAGGGGAAGGAAAAAAAAGATAGAGAGGCGGCTCCTTACCTCTAACATCACAGACATGCACTCCTGACGGTACAGCGTTTTTCAGTCTTAAACTCATATTCACACACCTTAAAAATAACTTTTCTGTTTCTTCCATCTGTAGTTTTTGTATAATTGGCAGCATGGTGGCTTAGTGTTTAGCAATGTCACCTCGCACCTCCGGGATGGGGAGTTTGAATCTCAACTCTGCTCTGTGGTTTGTGGGTTTCCTCCAGGTACTCTGGTTTCCTCCCACAACCCAAAGATAAAATGACTGACATTTTCCAAATTGTATGATTAGGTTGTGTCAGTAATGCAAGTACCAACACTACAATGACCACTGACTTGAAGTCATAGGTCATAGAGATCACTGCAGCCAACCATCACTTACTGTAGCAATAATGGATGAATAGATGGTGCATAATTTATAGTAGATAAATACTGTATAGTAGACTGAATAATATGCTGCAGGATGCAAAACTGAATAAGATCAAAGATTAAAGATCATGCCTCATAAAAGCATGATGTAAACCTATGTTTCTAGGAGTTAACTCTCCAGTACCACCAGAGTGTAAATTGTCAAACCATTCTGACGCTGTCAGGGGTTTACGATGATTTTAAAGTCTACATTTTAATTAAAATGCAGCATAACATTGCGTTTATCAATGCCAATATGGCATGCCATATGGTTAAACACTGGGCACATGTAAGACTCCAGAATGTCCTCAGCATGTCTACATTTAAGACATTAAAAATCTTCACAGAGCAATAAGTCATTGAGGGATGTTCACAAATAAGAGATGTTCAAGACTTGATTAAATTTCTCTTGAATGAACGTGTAAAAAACGATTGACATTTACAGAAGACGTCAATACAGTAATAATGTCTTTTAAAATGATGTACAAGTAAGCAAGCAGAAATCCTATATAAAGTCCAGTCCATTATATTTGTTCTCAGCTTTTACGTTATTTTGTGATGCGTTTTGTCCGAAATTTAATACCGGGAAATTTAGACAGACATGACTGACCATAATGATCTAGTCTAAAATCTTTCTTAAACTAGAACACTGAACAACAAACAAATCTCTAACATGAAGCTACAAACCTATTTTAAAACGATTAACTGTCAAGACTATGACTGTGTGTCTATTTTTATAAATATCATTATATAACCTTGCTATAAAATAAAGAGACATGAATAATAATAAAATAAACATAGTGAGAGTTAAAACAGACATCCATGTGGGCCAGTTACAAAAAGCACATGCTGAATATAGCATCACATGGCTCATTGACTAAATACTGATACAGGCCTGACACAACACACTGCTTTTAGTGAGGCACAAACACAAAACATATTTAATCTCACTACCATATTTGCTTGTCTCATTTGGCATTTCCGTATAGTCTGTCCAGCTTCTTCATCTGATTTAACTTTGCGCTGTCTGACATGAGGCCAGTTTTTAAACTTAGAAAGAGAAACGGGAGCCAGTCTGCTGTTTAATGATGGCTGACTAGCTGCAGAGGTGCGTGAAAGTGACCACGGTGACTCTGTGTGAGTCCGAGAGAAGCAGCAAGGCTCTATTTAAGGGTCCTTATCATATTCGCTGCTGAATGTCAGACAGCTCGGAGCTATTCCCGTTTCCCAACAATTCACTGATTGCAGTTAAGCCATCCTGACTGTATACAGAGGAATGTCTATCGTGAGAGGTTTATCAGAGTGTGACCATGATCACAGACCAGTGCTGTGTGTCATTTGTGTCATGTCACAAGCGCTATGTGCAACGGTTTAACAGGCCTCTTTTAGCAGCCTGGATATTCCTAAATCATGAGTAGAAGCATTTAAATTTTTAATATTCATGGAAATCCTATGCATACATCTTACATCTTAGTTATGCTCCATTAGTCAGCATAAGACTAACTAATGTGAACTTTTTAAAAATCATTCCATAAAATTCCACGAAAAGGAATTAAACTGTAAAAGCAAAAGAATTTCTCACCTTTCAATGCAGTGCTCCTGCTTAATAAATACTGGGTACATGGCCATATTGTATTTAAACCAGTTAATTATGTGCTACAACAGCTTAATAAAGTGTGATAATTGTGCTATGCCTCCAAACTAAAGTGTGCCGTTTTGGAGGGAAACAGCAGCAGCTCATCTGATTAATGTTAAATTGTGAGCATTATAAAGGTTTAAACGCAGAGATTATGCTCCGGAACTCTCATGGGAAGGACGTGGAAATTAAATTAACTCACCCGCAGAGCAATTTAGTGAAATTTAAATAAGTCATTTTGATGACACCAAAAACAACAACAACAACAACAACAATATATTATACTAGCGTTACTACCTGTCGTTGATGGTTAGGGAGTAGAAATAGTTTAAAGGTTAAACCTAAAAATAAGCTGATCAGCTTTAATGTACACTGATATCATTATTTCAGGTGGAAGCCCACGTACATGACTGTCTGTCTTTCTGTACAGCAAATCAAATTTTGTAATGTTGAGTATTTTATGCCTTGTTTATGCTAAGTTCTGCTTATTTTGTCATTAGCCAAATACACTCCCTGTTCGGTAATTGGAGGGTGAACCACAGATGAGAAATTAAAAGAGTAGATCGGATAAAGAATAAGTTTTGTCTTAGATTGACTCCAGCATGTTAAAATTCACTTATACCACTTCAGCGCTCTTATTTCAGCGGTGAAAATATTAACTAATCCCAGTAAAAATGTTCAGTTTAGATTCAATTTAATATCTATTGGTGCAGGTGTTTGTTTACAGTGAGTAAGTAGCTTATTTTAAAGTAAATAATTAAATCTACCACATAACTGATCATAACATCAACATTTACTCTGTGTAAACTACCGCGTTTGAGTGATGTGTATATCCACATCCACCTTGAGGCAAAAGCGCTGAATGAGTAAAAACAACCGGTAGATGCTGTCACGTAATCTGGCAGGAAAACAGATGGACATACAGAAATTTCTCTGAGACTGGTTTCGGGTCCTCCAATGTATGAAACATAAAGATATCATTGAAAGAGTGAGTTCCGACCAATGTACAGACAATTATTTTATTTATATAGATTGTTATATTTCTAAGATTAGGTTGTTTTAAAAAAGCTATAGTAGCTGAAGGGCACTGGTATAGTAAAAGAAAAATTATATTGCATTACTTTTAATAATCATTGAAATGTGGCAATTCTCTTGATGTTATAAATAACAAATTCTGATAAATATTATTTATTCAGCAGACCAACAAGCTCAAATGACTCATAGCTTACTTTACTTGACCCTCAGCCTCATATTGCTAAAATTTCTTGATGTATTGGCAGATAATTGTACTTCTTTCAATAAATAAATTCCTAAAAACTAGAAATTTTAGATATTAAATTATTGTTTATTATTAGTTTTGGCTAGATTCAAGAATATTTCACTTGCTAGGATACCTTTTTAAGTTTATATTACAAAATTCACACAAATGTAATATTCTAACAGATTTTTAAATCAATTATGGGTGTGGCTCCACTCAAGGTGGGTGTGTTCACTGCTGCCCCTGCCTCCACTAACAGTTTAATGATGTCGAGTTGTTCAGCGTGGCAGGCGTGGTGTAATGGAGTCCAGCAGAACTGATCACAGGCATTCACATCAGTCCTGGGCACAGTCTTACACTGCATTATCTGCTATTGAAACAATAATAGTGTACAGTATATGTGTTAGGGCTATAAAAAATAATGCAAAGTTATTGCAAATTTGTGCTTAACTGCACTAATCTGAACCTTTAGTCCGTATGTTGTCTAAACTAGCTGCACATGTACCAGAGCTCACTGTGAATTATGTGCAAGTAAAAATGGAATTTGCATGGTCTGACCATAATAAAAAAAAGTAGATCATTTACATTTATGAATAAAAATATTATCAAGACAACATTTATTATAAAATACTTATCATCCTTCTTTCTGTAGTAAAAAAATAAAAAATTTAAAAAAGTCCCAATAGAATTTCTTTAAAAGAGAAACAAAAATGAGGAAACATAATCTGAAACAAGAATTTCTGACCAGTTATTTTTTAGTATAATTGCAAGTCCATATCAAATGCACAGTTATTTCAGGAGCACAGATACAGAAAGAGAAACTGACATCCTTTTTGAATTTCAAAGAAAATAATGGATTTGACAGAATAATGTTTATCCAACAAAATTACATGAAATTAAATTACATTTCTCTTGTCTTGGCAGACTTGGCATGTACCATGGAGTTTTTTTTACTCATTTATTTGAGGAATAGATTACAAATAGAAAATATATACATAATTGAACAAAAATGAAAACAAACATAGAATACCGGCGGGGGGGGGGGGGGGGGTACTAGA
>JAQMYL010000020.1:1015229-1043261 GCA_030014365.1 Clarias pachynema
CCTCGTCTTCCATCTTCACTTTTATTTCTTTGTTCTTGTTGTGACTGGCAGCGGAATTGCACGCAACATACATGGATAAAAAAAATTTTTTTTTTAATGACCCGCCCCAACCCGCCCCGCAAATAAAGCAACAATTTCTTTACCCGCCCCAACCCGCCCCGCGGGCTACCCACGGGGCCCGCGGGTTAAAAGACGACCCGCGCATCACTATTCTGGAGTAAATTACAAATCAGCAGGGAGTTCTATTTAGGAAAGTAATCTCCGTTGGTGGACAGGGTTGTGTGTCACCACCCAGGATTGTGTCACTTACTCATTTTTCTCAAACTTCATGTGAAAGCACATGCACATATTTTTATTCATTTAGAGTTACCTTTAAAACAAGTTCATGTTAGCAGTTATATTACACCAGTGGTCTCTCACCAGCCACTATTTAATTTGAGTTTAAGACTAAAGTTGTGATTTAATTGATCATTTGTTGGTCAGTTAATTGAGTCAGTGAGATCAGTCTTGAGTTCAGAATCAATCTACACCTTTTAAATTATTTAGCCTTTTTTTTTTTTTTTTTTTTAGAAATACAAACAAATTATTTACAAATGTTAAATGGTTTAAAATGGACAAATTCTCTATAAATAAATCATACCTAGCATTTTGCAAGAGTATGGCTTATTCTTCTTCTTTTAGGATTATGAGTGGTTGGTGCAATACTGCCTCCTACTGGAATGGAGCAGTAAAAAAGATAATTTTGTACCAGACATAACAATTAAACCGTCACCATCAGACGTTATACAGTATTTTAATGTTTATTAGATAATTCTTAGTACTTTCTAGTTCTTTAAAACTTGTAAGAAGTTTAACTGTTTGAGTCATTAGACAATCACAGTGAACACAGATTTCATTGAATCGATTCGACAGCTTGCCTCTGATTGGACAGCTTTAATACATCTAAGATAAACCACAAAGTTGGTTCGTAATGAAAAGTTTCTTAACATGTTACTGATTATATGTTTCTCTACATTAAATTACATGTGTCAGTGTATTTGTGTGTTATTAAGCTTGAATTACATCAGCGTCCACCATTCATGCATTTTTAAATACCTAGTAACCCAGTGTAAGTATCTATTCAGTGACAGAAACTTCTACGCACTTTTTGTAAGTCGCTCTGGATAAGAGCGTCTGCCAAATGCGTAAATGTAAAAATAATCTATTACTGTGAGAAACATTTTTTAAAGCTTGCCTTTATGACCAACTAAACTGAAGAATTCGGCTGCACTGGTGTTGTATTGACTCATGGCCTTGTTTTTATTTTTTTTTCTTTGCAGTGAAGAGAAATCCGATGAAGTCACTAACCTCCTGGGGGACGTCAGGTTAGTGGTCAGCAGTGGGATTTTATTCCCTATCATTATTATTATTATTAATATTATTTATTTTTAACCTCCTGACTGTTCATTTTGGCCCCTGACCATCCCACGCTGTGTGTGTCCCAGGTTCAACATCCTGGTCGTGGGCGGACCATCTGGTTTTGTAGAACTTTATGCCTATGGCCTTTATAAGATTGCCACACTAAAAGGGGTGCGTCAGCATTTTTGCTTCTCTTTATGTTTAATTATCTTCATCACCTCAATTACTTAGTCTGCATGAATCTACAGTACTGAAGCTAAAAGTACTAATGATTCTGATTGCTGGTGTCTGTTTTAGATCAGCGGAACATGCCGGAGTCTCTGTCTGTCCAGCGACCTCAGATCTCTCTCAGTCATAACAGAAATAAGATCCACTGACAGGAACTCGGAGATCCAGTACATCCAGGTGAGAACACCAGGTTTGAACCTGTGACAAAATCATCATCATGCCAATCTCAAATGCTTTCTGCAGTATTAGTGATGGTCCAAATGTCTGAGATCACTGGAACAATTTTTTATTGTACAGTCGTGAAATAATTCTGGCCTGGGAGCAGCTTTTATATATTCATATTATGTTTATTTTGCTAAAATTAATAAGGTTTGTAATATTTAAATTCTATTAAATTAGTGTCACATACAGATACCAATTTTACAATTTATTTATTTATTTATTTATTTATTTATTAGTTTGTTTGCTGTATTTGAGGGAAAGTTCTGCCTTTAATTTAAATACATTGATGCATGTTTTTTTAGTGTGCATTCTTTTTCTAATTTTTACATATGATATTGAAGTATGTACATGAATTCCTGAGTTTCTCAGTATTCGGTATGTCCTCATTTTGTTTGTTTGCCTTAGTTTTCACTCAAGCTGGAACACAACTTTGTGCAAAACATTACAATCCATTTAGATCAAGTCCCGCAAGGTGCTGTCTGATCAAACACTTCAAAAGAAGAGATTTGACACCAGATTTTTTTTTTTTTAGAAATTTAATACGTTGTTAATCGCTGATTTAGGGGCACAAAGTTTCAGTGAGAGATTGAGGGAGGGACAGAGTGAATGAGGGAGGGTGCAAGTAGAGGAAGTAGAGAGAGAGAGAGACACAAAGTCAGGGAGGGAGTAAGTGCGGCAGGGAAAAAGGGAAAGAGGTACAAAGAGAGGGGGATGAGGGAGGGAGGGAAGGAGTAATGGACAGAGGAATAAAGTCAGGGATGAGGTAAGAGAAGGAGTGAGGAAGGGGAGGAGGAGGAGTGTAAGGGAGGAAGGAAGTACTGGGAAGAGGGACAAAGGGAGGGAGCAAGAGGGTGAGTGAGTGAGTCAGGGAGGGAGAGAGTACGTGTGTAGGAGGAAGTGTGAGAAGTAAGGGAGGGAGTGGGAGTGAGTGAGAGATGCTGGTGATGGTGCAACTGTTTATCGAAGTAACTTGTCTCTTGAATGTTCTGTAGAATTCAATCTGTCTCACTGATGGATGCAGGCTGTTTAAACAGGTGATTAAACAATGATCAGGTGCTTGCCTTAAGTTTGTTTTAAGGTGTTCTGTTTTTCCTATCCAGTTGGACACAGGACTGCTGTCCTCATGTCTCCCAGAGTTAACAAGGATGGCTCGCAAATTCACACACATCTCCACCCTGATACAGGTTTCTATTTCGCCCCATATATTTAAATGTTTAGGAACAGCCGCTGTTTTTATCTAACAGTGTAAAGACAAACTTGAGCTTATTTTCTCTTTAAAACAAGAAAGGTTTTGAAATCCATTTTTTTTTTGTCTTTTCTGATATGTGTCTCTTGAAGTACCTGCGTCTGTCTCTCACCTGCATGTGTGAGGCCTGGGAGGACATCCTCATGCAAATGGATCTCCGCCTCACCAAATTCGTCCAGGTCCAGTAACGCTGTCTTTATTGCTGAATTATAAATATTTATTCCTGTTTATATGGTTATAAACTTTCTGATATGTTTGATAAAGCTCCTTCTGCTGCTTTTGTTTTACAGGAGAAGAATACAAGTACTCAGGTTCAGGATGAGTTCCTGGAGCTGTTGCTATGGGGACATGCCAGGTAGATGTACAAAGAACTGTAATGATGTCACACTTATTAAAGCTCCAGGGTTAAACCAAAAACAACTTTAACTACATAAAAGCTTTTTTGTTGTTGTTTGTTTTGTGTAAAGTTCATTTAGTGTTAAAAGTCTGTATTAGTGTTGGCTGTCCAGCAGGGGGCACTGTGTGACAGCCAATTACGTGTATTTTGATGCTTTTATTTTTCCCAGCCCTGAATTGCAAGCTCTTCTCATGAATCAGCTGACAGTGAAAGTAAGCCTGGAGCTTTTCTTCTTTTAGTTGTTGTTTCACAAAATGCATGGAAAGTCTAAAGATTGAATCAGCTGTTATTAATGCTCAGTGGTCTCATTTAATATGCTTGTTTGTACACGTTTGTGTCTTTTTGCCATTGAAAGGGCTTGAAGATGTTGGGCCAGTCCATCGAGTCATCTTACTCAAGCATCCAGAAGCTGGTTATCAGTCACTTGCAAAGGTACAAGGAGAAACACATCAGTAGCCTACGTGATATATGCAGTATGTGAGATATGCATGGTGGAGTCGCTTGCGTTCTTCCTCCGAAACGTAAAACCAAGCCAAGAACATCTTATCAAAGTGCTGCACATGGTGCATCTCAGGACGGCGTAGACACTCTCATTGTTAGAACTCTTCTGCCTATATGACCTTACAGATCAGAGTGATTGGATAGTATGGTTATGATTGACAGGAGAGAGAGTCGTTCTGCTCCTCCCATTCAGAAAGCACGCCAGTATTGCGGATGGTTGTTTCATCATCTGGATTCATTTACTGGCCATTTAAGTTTTGCACTGAACAATTAACTTTACAACTCTGACAATAAGGCAAATAATTTTCTCTGGCACTGTTAAGGAGCAATATGGTTATTGCTATTATTACTATTATTATTATTATCCTTTTTAGTAGTGCATCCACCTATATATAGGAAAATGTATTTTCTATGGTGATTAAAATGTGACTTCTCCCCATCAGTGGCTCAGAGGCGTTGCTGTATCACCTGAGTGAAGTTAAAGGCATGGCTTTGTGGAAGCAAAAGTTTCAGCCTCTTGGTCTGGACCCTGCAGCTATAGAGGGTAAACTGGACATCTGATTATTCTGTATTTACAGTAATGTAACATAATGCACTGCATCAACACATCTGATGTGAAAATACCATAGAAAACAAGGAATAATGCATTCGGTCCTCTAAAGCAGCACTTTAACAATGTGTGTCTCTTCCAGATGCCATTACAGCAGTAGGCTCCTTCACACTAAAGGCTAGCGAGCTCTTACAGTAAGTTTCAGCACCTCATGTGGACACCACGTGTTCTTCTGTTATGCTCTTCTTGAAAATGTGCTTGTAAATGTCCCATAAACTGTTCATCACTGAGCATTCAATATATGTTTGTGTGTTTGTTTTATTTGCAGAGTGATTGATAAAAGTATGAAGAATTTCAAGGCCTTTTTCCGTTGGCTCTATGTCGGTAAGGCTGGAAACGTTCACTTTTTATTTCCTTGTGATGCTTAAAATAAACCATGACCACATGTGTGTCACTGATGTAATCATGGTGTGTTGATTTGTTTTTGGTAAGCAATGCTTCGCATGTCAGAAGATCACGTCCCAGCAGAGCTAAACAAGGTGAGAAACCCAGAAGCGGCTCCATGAGAATAAATGCAGAAAGTCATAGATACAGTGATACAGTAAGAACGGTATTAAAATCAAGTCAGCTGACGAGCTGAGTGTACTGAATGACCCGGGTGTCACATCTATGGAGTTTGTCTTCTTTGGGTGGCACAAGAGTTCTCGGAGTGTGAGGAATCATTGTTACAAAGCATTTTTTTATTTTATTATTCAATTATTATTGAATCTGAATGTATTAATCAGATTTAAAATTTCTTATACTTCTGGTTGAGATTTGTGCAGTTGAAAACCGTATTCCAGTTCAGGATGACTTGCTCTGTGCAGAACTGTATCCTCTGGCACATCTGACTGTGTAATGCGTGCACTAATCATGCTGAATGTGTCCCCAGATGACCCAAAAGGACTTGGCATTCGTTGCAGATTTTCTATCTGAGCACTTTAGTGCTGTGAGTAACCACAAGCACTTTATTAAAGATTAATATATCTCTGTATTATTACTACTCTATTATTATCATGGCTCTTTGTCTGACAGAATGAGGAGCTGTTTGATCGGAAAGGGAAGTACTTCAACGTGGAGCGAGTGGGACAGGTGAGGACAGGTTTGCCAAGTGTGTGTCTGTGCACACATCTTTCAGGGTGTGTGTCCTGAAAGATATAGTATTTGGCAGAACTGATTTTCTGTGATGGGGCATTCAAGTCAAACCAGGACTTGTAATGAAATTTGAATGTGTAAAAATGATTGAGATTTAGAGAAGACTTGTGTGATGAGGCTCCTAGACACATTTAAATGATGCAAGTGCTTTAAAGGAAGCCGTACATCCATGAATAACCTTCCCGGCCAAGGTGGCTCGGAGCTCACGGTAGTCGTTCCTGTGAACATTCAGCAAGTGCTCATCTGCTTCAAAGAGATGGACCTGTGGACCTGTACATACGATCATTCACCAACACCACTTGCACGTTACAGGAACTCGGCTGAGTGTTATTGCCACATTTGCCATACAGTCCTGACCTCGCTCCAAGCCATTTCCACATGTTTGGGATATCAAAGGAATTCCTGGGAGGCCTGCGTTTCAGGCATGAAGCAGGCAGTCCTGAGAGAACTTTTTATCTTGATAGTATCTAAGCACTAGTGAAACACCAGGATAAGTGCATTAGTGTAATAGGGGATTATATAGAGAAATAAATTACGTTTTTACTCTCAGATCTGTTTTTTTTTCCTGCAGAATCAAAAGTCCTGGTTTGATTTGAACGTCCCTCATAGAACATCATCACTGAAATGAGACTCAAGGATTTATGCAAGGAACATATGCATCTATGCTTTGCCTAATGTTATATAGGTACATTTGTTATATATATAGATATGTGTTTATTGAGTATATAATGTTTTAGTCTAGGTTTAACTTGCCACACGATGAAGCAGATATTCATTCTGTTAATTTTTTTTTCCAGTATCTGAAAGATGAAGATGAAGATTTGGTGTCTCCTCCAAATATAGAGGGCAATCACTGGGTGACATTTGTTCAGCAGAGCACACACCTGAAAGGCAAAGACAGTTCTCTTATCATGAACTACACACACTTTATTAGGAACACCCGTACCCATGCAGATTTATGCAGTTATCCAATCAGTCAGTCATGTGGAAGCAGACGTACAAAGCATAAAATTATTCATATGCAGATTAAAAAAACTCTAATCAAACATCAGGCCACATGGAAGAGGTGTGATTCTCCTGTGATTTTCACGCCAACATCCTTAATGTTTGATATGAATGTTTAAGGTGCATTAGAGTTTGTTTTGTTAATTTTTTCAAGATTAGGTCTTCTAGTTGATTTTGACGGTTCCTGTCTGTGTTCATGAAGTTCTGTTCTCAGGATCATAGCTGGCCTGTTGAGTATAAAATGACTGACAGGACAAAACAGGCATAACAGACTGGAAATCAGTTTTCCAAAAGGGTTTTCATAACAACTTGGTGAACTTTTGCATAGACCATGGCTTAATATCTTCTTTTAACATACATATTCTCCTGGTTATTTGAGATACAAGTAGAGAATAAAAATTAAGTATTGCACCATTAACTGAAGTTCTTCGATTTGGGTCTGCATACATGTGTAGACCTGTTCCTGATTTTATTTGAAGAGAGAGGCATGAAATATACATATACAGTGTGTGTGTGTATATATGTATATATTTTGTCAATATGATTACATTAATTAAACTTTTTTTTTTACTGCAAATTAATACTGGCTTCCCATAATTGCAGCGTGGTTACCTGGCTGTGTGTGATAATGGCATGTTTAGCTCAGATAATCAGTTTAATTATAAAAAGCTTCTAGATGTTAGTTGTAAGTTTGGATAAAACCACAGTTGTGTGCACGAGCTACGTTCAATGGGAAATATTTTTACAAAAGTGAGGCAGTACTAGCTGAGAAGCTACAAAAATTGCATTGAACATCAATAAGTAACCATTACCTCGGTGTAACAGCACATCCAATGACAAAACGAACATTCGTTAAATGTTAATGTTTAAGATATTATAAAACTGCAGAATCTGTTTCCTCTAACTAGTTTGTCATGCATTTCTTTATTCCAACATTGCACGTTTATTTGTGAATTGTGAGTAATCGTGATTAATTTCAGTCTATGACTATGATTAACTAGATAAAAAAATTAGTCGATTAAAAGCACTAATCCCTTCTTATATATATAAATTATACAATTTCTTTTTGTGATTAGTAAAGTATTCTATCTATCTATCTATGGGTCTGACTATCTATCTGTCTAATGATTTAAGGCAGTTAATGAGAGAATCCTCATCTTTCTTTATTCATGTATTATTTTAGCTGTAGGGCATTTTAGTTACAGTAGGGTGAGATTAATGTTTATATCTTTTTGTTGTAAAGATCTATGCACTTCTGTGATGTGTGTGTCTATGGCTGTATTTGCAGAAAGCCCACTGCTGTTTCCCACCTACCCACAAAAGTCTCTGCACTTTGTGAAGAGGTTGATGGAGGGCACCATTGACCTTTGTCTGCAAAAACCGGCTGTAAATCATGCGCACACACACACATTGTGCATCTCTCTCTCTCTCTCTCTCTGTTACAGTGACACAAACACACACATATACATAGCTTCAGGAGTTCCCGGTTTTAGACTTTTATCACTTTCATAAGAAAGGGTCATGGCAATGTTCACATTTCCGCTGAAGGAACCAGATTATGCACAGGCTTTGTATTTATTTCTCTTGTTAATGTTTGCCTTGGAGTTATTGTCGGGTCGTGTGTGTGTGTGTGTGTGTGTGTGTGTGTGTGTGTGTGTGTGTGTGTGTGTGTGTGTGTGTGTGTGAGTGCTCTTTGAATTCCAGTCAGGCTGAATGAGCCATTATGAATTGAATTGCTGTAGCATGAGAGCCTGAAAATCCTCACACGACACATATCAGACACACACACATACTCCTCCTATTCATCTTCTTTCCCAGTTCTGTATACAGTGAAACCTTGGATTGCGAGTAACACGGTTTGCGGAGTGTTCCGCAAGACGAGCAAAGATTTTTAATAAATTTTGACTTGGAAAATGAATAAGTCTTGGTTTACGAGTACCGAGTATCATTCATCACGCATGCACTTCATGTTTTGACGCCGAATGTCACGTGATCTATGAGCCAATATTTTTTCTCTCTCTTGTGCTGCGGAATTGTGGGTAATTGTCTCCCCTGCTGGGTCTTAGTGCTCGTCTCTCACTGGTATAATCAACATCCATGCATGCGTGTACTGTTTACTATAACACTGTGACCACGTGTGTGCGTAAAACATATTTTATTTTGTGTCTGTATGCATGTGTGTACAGCACGCGTGTATAGCAAAAGCAAGTCTTATTAGAGAGGTTAAAAATCCATTTTCTCTCTCTGCTCAAGCCTGCTCTTTGCCTACTCTGTGTGCGCACACGTCATTGGACACCGTGCCACACACACACAGACCGACCCCTCCTACTTTCGCCTTCACACACACACAATCTCTCTCTCTCTCTCTGCTCTACACAGAAACACTGCTCTGTCGCGATTCTTTTCAAAGGTAAAGTGCAGGTTAATTTGTTTTATTTTTACTTTACAGCAGTGATTCCATTAGTGTGTCGCTCAATCAAGTGTCGTTAGAGAGATTTCTTGTTTATGTTTCCGATGTGTGTGTGAAAAGAGTGGAGGAAGGGTCTGTGTAAGACGAGAAGGGGGAGAGGGGAGCTTACTTTAGATTCACACACACAAACACACACACACACACACACACACACACACAGCACCTACATGCACAAACATAAAACACTGTCATGTCACATCTGTCGGGATTTATTTTTACTTTTTTTTTTAAAGGTAAAGAGCCGGTTAATTTATTTTATTTTTACTTTATATTTTGTATTAATTATTTGTATGTATTTATTTTTTTGGGCTGTGGAACGAATAATTTGAGTTTCCATTATTTCTTATGGGAAAATTCAATTTGGCTTAGCGGTACGAGTCCGCTTCCGGAACGAATTATGCTCGTAATCCGAGGTTCCACTGTATCTTTTGATTCCATTCGTCTCTTCACATGAACTCCTGTTTCTCCTGCACACATCCTCCATTTAGAAAGAGATTTGTTTTTAATATAAAATAAAAGTTTAGTTTTTATCTTGCTCTGTTTCCCCACTGCTGTTCATGTGCATTTATTAAATTTTTTTCTCAGGAGGTGATCGGGAGCTCGGTGAAGCAGGCTGTGTGTTTGCGGCTGTACTCTGTGCCTGAGAGGTAGCACATATTGCTGTTTAACACCGCTGTTAGCAGTAAGGTTTTTCTATGACCGCTGATGAGCTGATCTGAATGCTTATGTTTTTGACAGTTCCGAAGACACACCACGGCTGTTCGAGCTTCCATCCCTGTAAGTGTACATGAGTAAAATTTTATCTGCTGATTGAAGGCTCATCACTTAAGGTTTTGGATGATGGGGAATCCCAAAGTCCAGGTAGCAGCAGAGTAGACTTTCTGGAATGGCACAAGTTGAAGCAGAGGTATAAATGATACTTAAGTAAAAGTAGAAGTCCTCCATTCACATGTGTACTTGAGTAAATGTACTCAAGTATCAGAAAATGCAATTGCAAAATTCCACTTCTGAATTTAAACACCTGTTACATTAATACTGTAGGCGTGTCTCTAAGGAAAGTCAGGCAATTAAGCATGATAGTCAGTGTACTACAAATACTACATTCCAATGTGGTTAGGTAATGCAAATGTAGTTCACTAAAAGTACAGATATTTGCTGTACATTTGAGTGGAGAATAGTAAAAAGTATCATCTAATAAAACTACTCAAGTAAAGAGACCTGAAATATGTACATAAGTACAGTAACGAAGTAAATCTACTCACCTCCCACCTCTGCCTTTAAGTAGTGCCAATTAGGCAAGGGAATGACCAGGGATCTTCCAATATGACATTATGCCAATTCAATTTGCATTGCAGTTCTGTAAATGTCATGAACTATCCAGATTTTTTCTGATTTTGTTACAATTCTAAACAAACTTAGCAAAAAAAGGATGCTGTGCTGCCTAGAGGACTGTACCACCTTTTGGATTATAGGGGAAATACAACATTTTTACCACTCAAATGTAAACAAATATACATTTTATGTTTTTTAATATAAAAAAAATTCACATACATGTATACAGTACATTTATTGGTTCACAAAAAAATTCTGATACATAACTGAAACAATTTTTTTCCCACCATGTTCACTTGTCTATAAACCCTAACTGCCCCTTGTTGAGTGATATATCGTGGTACAGAATTGGGTGGGGCACCCACATCGCCAGCCTCAGTAGTCTGTGCCATGTAATTAATTTTGCATTAAAAATAGTTTTACAGGTAATGTGCTACACGAACCATCATGGTTACAGTGCTGTGAAAGAGTATTTGGCCCTTCCTGATTTTTTTTTTTTTTTTTTTTTTTTTTTTGCTGTTGTTTTTTGCGTATTTGTCACATTTAATGACAAATAATAATAAATAATTCAGATCATCAAACAATTTTTAACATTGCACCAAGATAACCAGAATACAACCTGAGTAACCAGAATACATCCAAATGTTTTTAACTGATTTCATTTATTAAGAGAAAACAAAAAAAGCTGTCCAAACCAGTCTGCCCCTATGTGAAAAAATTATTGTCCCCTAAATGTAATAACTGGTTGTGTCACCCTTGGTGGCAATAACTGCTAACAAGCGTTTGTGATAACTGGCAATGTTTTTCAAATCACTGTGGAGAAATTTTGGCCCACTCTTCACATGCAAAATTGTTTTAATTCCTGCACATTGGAGGGTTTTCAAGCATGAACAGCCTATCTAAGGTCATGCTACAGAGGAAATTACTTTTTCACTTAGGGCCATGTCACAACACTGTATGTGAAGGTGTACTGTATGTGTGAGCGGTGCTTTGTGCTTTTCCTGGTCAGTGTTTCCGAGAAAGATGTATCTGGGCCCTGACCAGAATAAACCGTTTTTCAAGGATGAATGAATGAATGTACTTAGTTACTGTACAAAATCCCTCAACAGACCACTATTTCTGTAATCTACTTTTTTTCATGAGCATTATGATGGGATATGGTGCTATGTCATCATTATGGTCATTATAATATTACAGTGAAAATTCTTACGAATTGTTTTTCCCCCCCTGCAGATGGAATGATAAAAATGCTGGTATGCTCTATGTGGTTTTCTGCATGCCAGAGATGTCAACTTCTAAAATCTGCATCCTGAGAAGGTCATCAGACCCAAACAGGTGTTTGTCCACCTTTCCTCAAATATGTGATTTGCTCACATATTCAATACTACTAAAGCTCTGTGCAGTAAAGAATGATGCTCACTTTCCAGCTGAAGTTTGCTAAAGTTTCCCCCCCCCCCCCTTTTTTTTTAAAGATCTGTCCAAAATGGTTTAGTGGCGATAGACCTCAACACTCCTCTCAACACCAGTGTTGATGACGAAGTATCCGAGCATTCGTAAGTTTTTATTAAAGGTAAAAGTACCTTTAGGTGCATATTCAGGTCTAAATAAATAAATAACTAATTAAAAACGGCATTGCATTGCAGCGATCGCTCCTATAGCTGTCTGGATGCTCGTCTCTATGACGATGAGACGTTGACTGTGGTATTGCAAGCTCAAGAAGAGAATGAGAACCGGCTCCGCCTTTTGGCTCAGCTTCCTCTTGGCCCCGCCCTTAGTTGTGGGGAGGAGTTTAGCTGGGACCCTGCTTTCAGGTACATCCTATTACTATCAAGTTTATTTTTTGTGTTTAAAAAGAGGTGCTTTATACAAGATTACGGCTGTAATTATTTGGCTAATATTGTTGTATTTGCCTAATATTGAGACTTGCTATGATCAGATGATTTTTATTATGTTTTACACACAAAAACACACCCCCACGTCTGCATGTTTTCTTAAACTTATTTATATTTTCTTTAAAATGAGAATAGGACATGGTTTGAAATATTAGCAAAGCAAAAGACTTCTTTTGATGTCATTAATCTTATACGTTAGTCCCTTTTACATGCTCTAATGGTTTACTGTGCTGTACATCAAGCTGACTGCAGCTCTGTTTGATTGTGGACCAGGTTAGACCAGCAGAGCGGTAAGATCCCTGTTCGAGGGCTGACATGGGGAACCATGAGCCGAGATCTAGAGAACATGAAAGCGCAGTTTGTGGCTGTGAACGGCATTCGCAAAGTGTCCTGTGTGGTAAGTAGTTTGCTCCTGTTATGGAAGGTCAATGATTACTGTATTGTTCTTCTTTAATCAATTTATTAGAATCATGGAGAGTTTGCTGTTTAGTTGTTACACATATAATGATCATAATAAAAGAAGGATTGTAACTACTTGAGATATGTCTGATTTACAGCTTACTTACGAATCATTTGTTCGTGTGTCTGTATGACTACCTTATTTTAAGTTTGCAGAAACATGCTAATGCTAATCCGTTAAACTAACCCCTGACGTTTTGAACTAGCTGAGTTCAAACCTGCGTCACGTCCGCGTGTTTGAGATGGACGTGGAGGACGAGGAGGAGGAAGAGCGGGCCGATGACTCACAAGATATCAGCTGTGACCAGGATGGACTGGTGGAAACATCGACCAATCAGGGTGCAGATGGAGATGGAGGAGAAGTGGAGACAAGTGAGGAGATGGGGGAAGCGTCAGGGAACATCTTGGAACAGACTTCGGGGTCAGAGACATTATGATCTTTGAGAGTGTTTGAGTCTCCCTGGTTTAGCTGAACACTGAAATCAAAACAAACCAACATATGCCTCGGTAATGACAGTCTAAGGTCAAATAAAACATTTAATGTATATTTGTATGAAATTCCCATCTTACTGCTTTGCTAAGTTTACTTCTAAGAATAAAGTGATGTTTTTGAACATATTGTGCTTGATTTTGTTTTTATGTTTGTCCTTTATGTTTATAAGGTAAGGTTTATGTTTAAAGTAGAATAATACTAGACTACTTGTTGTGTGTGTTTTATAGCTCTTCACAAAATTAAATTTTAGCTTTGATTATTAAAAGTTAACGTATTCTATACATCTACATCACTGTGGCCTCGCACCTTCAGCCTTATGGTTTAAATCTTACCTCTGGTTAGTTGAC
The DNA here is from genome assembly GCA_030014365.1 of Clarias pachynema. Taxonomy (NCBI): domain Eukaryota; kingdom Metazoa; phylum Chordata; class Actinopteri; order Siluriformes; family Clariidae; genus Clarias; species Clarias pachynema. Next base: position 1,028,964 of record JAQMYL010000020.1, read on the forward strand.
TTTTTATTGCCACAGGACATTGCTGAGCCTAGACCTGACCACCTGAAGCAACCTCAGATCTTAACGCTGCCTCCAGAAGCTTGTACAGTGGCCATTATGCATGATGGAATAGGGTCACTCAGACTCGTCAGACCACATGACCTTTTTCCTATTGCTCCAAAGTTGATTCTTTATGCTCCCTAGCAGACTGAAGCCTTTCTTTCTGATGAGTCTTACAAGTGGTTTTCTTATGGACAAAGCTGTTCAGTTCCAATCCTGTGGGTTCTCATCACACTGTGTGCGTATGGAAATGCTCTTAATTTCCCTATTAATCACAGCTTTTCTCCTGTTGATTTTTTACTATGTAACTTCGTCAAGTGTTTAAGTAATCTCCATTTATGATTTTTTTTCCCCACCACATTTCTTCCACAAAGTCTGATGCTTCAGTGTTTTTAGATCTTTTGTCAGATGTTACTATGCTTTATTGAAGTATAATCACAAGCATTTTATCTGTGTCAAAGGACTTTATTGACAATTACATTAGGTTTATGCAAAGAGTCAATATTTGCAGTGTCAACCTTTCTTTTTCAAGATTTCTGCAATTTGCCCTGGCATGCTGTCCTGTCAGTCAACTTCTGGGCCCCATCCTGACTGAGGACAACTCATTCTTGCATAATTATTGCTTGGAGTTCATCAGAATTTGTGTGTTTTTGTGACATTATATATATATAGTATATAGTGTGTGTGTGTGCGCTAATTACAGTTATAATGTGTCATAGGTGTGGAGACTTTCCTATAATAACCATTTGACCACTATCCTAAAATAAGAACAAAAATCATTTGCATTATCTGCCATTTATTTGGAAATTATGACTTTAACAATTTCTTTCAGGATATGCCACATTTTGAGCAAAACTGTATACTGTACTATATACTTTTGTTTGACTACACTATACATTATTGACGATCTGTAATTGCTACTACATGTTATTGTCTATTATGTTACTATCCTTGATACTGGATGTTGGGAACGTTCCATCTATCTATCTACTGTATATACTTTATTCAATTACGTCAGTGTATTTTCTACAATTTCTCGCCGATTGTTCTTAGTTTTTAAAGGGAAGGGGAAAGCGCGTTCGTGTCAACCGTCACTCCCAAAACGTGCACGCTCCCGCTTCGCCTGCGTGATGACGTAACGCGTCAACTTTTTCCGCTTACCGTATTTGGTGACTGACGGACAGTAAAGATGGCGCCGGAGCCGCTCGTGTGTTTAACTAGTGAGAAAAGATGACGGTCCTAATCACAGGAACGTGCTTAACAGCTGCGTCATTTACTGAGGACAGTTAAGAGACTTTAGGACTAACACTCGAGCAGCTCGTGGACTCGATAGAACAAAACATTTCCCCCTTGTAATTTCTCCTGTTCGGCTCGATGGAGGATATCAACTCGAACATCAACGCCGACTTGGAGGTGCGGAAGCTCCAAGACCTGGTCAAGAAGCTCGAGCACCAGAATGAGCAGCTGAGGAGTCGCTCCGCGCTGCTGTCGTCGTCCGGGGGTTTAGGGGGCAACACCAGACCGCTGAGCGCCGGCTACGACTCGCCGCTGTCAGCGGGACTGGCGGGCTTCACCGGGGCGGGGTTCGGCAGTGTGCACCGGGGCTTCGGCGGAGGAGCGGCGCCGCTCGAGAACTCGCGCTGCCTGAGCCCGAGGCGCTCGTACCATGGCAGCTACGGGTCGGCGTATGACTGCGACGGATCTCCCGCTGCCACAAACACCAGCAGCAGCAGCCCGTACTACCACCGCGAGTCTCTGGATTACAGCGACGAGCGCGAGTCCTCGGTCCTGGACGAGGTGGAGATCCTGGACCTCGAGGACATGGACTGTCTAAACGAGGACGATGACAGCTGGTGAGTCAAACAGCGGGGTGTATGATGATTATTATTGTGTGTGTGTGTGTGAGAGAGAGAGAGAGCTCACACCCTTAAATTCTTTGAGAGTTCAGCACAGCAACTGTTTTCCAGCATAACACTCCAGGATTTAAACAGCTGACGTCATAAACGGTTAGTTAGTGCTGCATTAGCTCCGTCTTCTTCACACTCCACCAGTCCATCCAGTAACGTCTGTAGTCCAACCAGGGGCCGTGGAGGCCAGTGGTGACCATTGTATTTATTTACATTTATACGACTGCGATAGGACCTCCGGTCTCTTCTTTACTATACTCCAGATGTGTGTGTGTGTGTGCGTGCGTGCGCGCCATGACTGTCACTTTTTTGGGCACTAAATGCCATGTGAACACACTACAGTGTGCAACAGATTCTCCCCCGCAGGCCTTGTCAGGGATGGATCTGGATATTAGTTAAGTTTACTAACACTGGGATACACAGGAGGAACCGAAATGTGTCAGTGGTCAGAAATCATGACCAGCTTCTCGTCATCATCATCATCAAGTATTATTGAGCATTTGTGTACGTATTATACATCCATAAATTTAATCCAAATTTATAGATAACATGACCAATATGTAACAACTACTTAGATTTAACAACTTCTCATTTTACGTAAATGTTCACTAAGATTAAAAAGGACATCTCTGTGGCTAAAATACAAAAAGACAAAATAGTCCTGAACATAATATTTAGTTTCTAATATCTTAAAAAGATTATTAGGCCATGCAATGCAGCATGGCTCGGGTTCAATTCCCATCCATCCCACTGGATGCAGTGCCGGTCCCAAGGCCTGATAAAATGCGAGGGTTGTGTCAGAAAGGGGATCTGTAAAACCGTGCCTGTAAGTTCCTGTGCGGACCGGATGGTCCGCTGTTGCAACCCCTAAACGGGAGATACCAAAAGATTAATGTTAGAATTAATACTGTCTATGTTGCACCTACTTTCAATCCGAATATTTCTCCATTACATTTACATGCACAGACATGCAAGAAGTAAACATACCCCAGAGTTCTCAGATTAAAATTCCTAGTGCGTACATTTTGATCACGTCACATTTTTTTAGCCATTCGTTAACACACGATTAACACTTTGTTGACGTTCTTTTAACCACTCTTGGAGCAACAACTCACCCTAGCATGGAAGGAGAAAGTTGAAGAGCAGCATGAAGACGTCTTTCAGATGACCATGTCGACCAGATCAAAAAGAAGAAAACTGATAGATAGAAAAAAGATTCGGTGTGTAAATTTTATCATAGAACTATGGTGGTCTGTTTACTACTTGCATATCGGTGTAGTTGAGTTTTGTTTTCATACAGAAAAGACATGATATGATTAGTCTAGACTAGACTGGACTAGACTCTCTGATGTAGGCAGCTTGTTTGCAGCTCTAAGAAGGGATATATGTTGTTGCCCTAGGAAAGTTTTCGAATATATGCAAGTGACTTAAATCTGATTATTTTATTTTTTTTTACCCTAATGTGGCACAGAACTGTATTTTAATTGAACAAATCTGATGTTTTCAGATTAGATCTGAGTCACTTTTGTATTCAGTCCTGGATTGGATCTGATGCGCAGTCATGTGACTTAAACGAGGACAGTCAGATTGGAATTCATGTGACTTATTGCCTCTGACGTCATCAGTCAGCACCACGTTAATTTTATAGCAGCGCTAACAACAGCTGCTAAGACAGCTAAAGCGTGGTGGCTCCTGACTTCTTTCCTTCTTTCCTTCTTCAGGACCTCAACAAATAAAGTTGACTAACTGCTTGCTGTCCTCCACAACAAAACCTCAAGCGTGTTTTTGATTTAAAAAATCACATCCATTGTTTGAAATTAATGAGCTCTTGAACAAATATGTCATGTTTTAACTCCGATAACATGAGCAAAGATGTTGTGTGCACACATGCCATTTCAAAGGACAGACGCTCCCATGATAGAATCAGATAAAAGTCACTTGTGATTACTGTATGAACTGTCATAGCATGCAAAACTGATCTGCCCAAAAAAGTCGGAATTAAACAATTTAGCTTGTAAAGTGAATGCGGCCATGGAAAGCTATTATTAGACACCCCTTGAGTTAGCTTCATGGTGACTAAACATGTCCCAAACAACACTGCTGACAAAGACAGGTGTTCAGCAGTACGCATCAGGGAGAGATCAGGGGCACAGGGCTGTTTGACACAACCTTTCACTGTGACCTTGTTAACTCACGCTTATAAAATATTGTGCTACATAACCAGTCTGTAGTAAAATATCTAAACTCTGTCACACATCCGACTGCCTGTATTTTACAGCTTTACGCAGAAGGAACAGGTCTAGGTCTGGAGTTTGTATAAATAGGTTTAAACAGAAGCACTGCAGAGTTTCTGGGGATGTGGGAAATCTCTGCAGCAGCTGTGGGTCATGCCTGATGAGGGTCACTGATGAAATCAGTGATGAAATGTAGAAACTATTTCATGTTTCTGTGTGTTAACATGTCTGTCGGTGTGGAATGTGGATGAGTTAGAGACGGTGCTTTGTGCTCTAATCAGACAGAGAAGATAAGCGAACCATTCAGAAGCAATAAACGTAACAATGCTTGAACTGATAGCAATGAAGACCTCTCACAAGCAGTGGAAGGGAGAACCACTTTTTTGAGTAGCAGCTGGTATTCATATTAGACATTTAATATTGATTTCTTTAAAATATACTCACACTCACTACGATGTAAATACAATGAAGTCTAAATTCCCCTTTTCCAGTTTTAAATAAAATTTATTTTCCTGAATCCAATTTTAGTTATTTTAACATTTACACATTGACACCGGTGACCTTTAACATTATTAGCATTTAATACTGTCCTGTCTCAGTCTCTCTGAGAATAGCAGGAGAAGATGGATTCTGTGTTTGAGGTATCCTCCAGCTAGGAAAATGCAAAGAAGACAATCAGAAGTCAGTCTTAAACTTGGAATTCCATTTCGTAAATTCGAGGATAAGCGATGTCAAATCAACATGTCTGTAAACCGTCTAGCAAATTTTACCTTTAAGACTCATGCTATCCTGTTGACAATATACACAGAGGTGTCCATGTTTTTATTTTCCCGCACGTTATAGCTTAAGGCAAAATGACGTCATCGAGAATCCTGACTTCCCGCTTCCAAGGGAAATTAAATGCAGTGTGAGTGCCTGTCTCCGTTCCTGAGTCATGCTGTAATAGTGAATTACTATTATAAGGCATTAACCAGATACCAGAAATACTCCTGTAATCCTACCTATGTTGCTTTTGGTCCCCTTAACTCATGAAGCTAAGCAATGCTGCTCTTCTGACTCTTCTGAACAGACTTTTGTTTCTCTGCTTGTCCACTAATAAGTGTACTTTCTAAACTCATTTGTCTATCACTACGAGTAACTTCTAGTGCAACAGTTTACAAAGAAGAATTGCTTGTTAAGAAAGTCTCTTGCTTTCAGTTTATTTATTCATTCTATAATTTTTATTATACGATGATGAGTTTCAACAGAGTGATCTGATTGCAGGAAAGGCATTCCATGAGTGATGATAATAGACAGTACCAGCACTGGAGTATTTAACTATATGTATCATGTGGCATCACTGGTGTTCTAATAATCGTTCAATAATCATCTTAAACAACGCACTGTCCACTTAATAAGTTCCGAATCGCCTCTGTGATGTTTTATTTACGCTAAGCCAAGCTACAAAGCAAACTAGCTTATAACACAAGGCTGAATCCCAAATCCCTCTCAAGTGCCTGATCAAGGACACTATTTGTTGTCCCGAACAAGGGACTGTACACCCTATACAGTTCACTAGCTTTCCATTTAACACTATTTGGGATTCAACCCTGGAACCCAGGAGTTAACAGAGCTGATGGTCTGAAGTGGAAATGTTAAGTAAATCTCAGGACAGTTCACCACCTCCATGGTTTATTCTCCTCACCTTTTGGCTATGTAGTACCAGTAAAAATTAAAAAGGATGTTAAGTGTTAATGTGTTAGAATAATTGGATTGGACAAACCAGCAGCAGGAGAGTGAGACATATGGGTGGCGGTAATGCAACTGACTGAATGCCAGTCGACGTTAAACAACAAGGAAGAGGAAAAAATAATTTAAAACTACTTTCACCCCTGTTAATTACATTAACTGTCGGTCACCAGTTTCACCAGTCGCAGTTAGTTTTGTTCTGCCAGTTGTGCAAGGATATGTGTTGGTGGAACAAAATAACTGGTTAAATAAACAAATCATAATCTGTTTATGTTGTTTGTGGAGCTGTTGTATAAAAGAAGTGTCACATTGAAGGTCTTGCTGTTGTACTGAATAGCTGAATAGCAGCCTGGCTATAAAACAACATTACAGTGATCGCCCTATCATCGGGAGGTCGCGATTTCGATTCCCGGGTGATGCTGTAACCTCTCACAACCGGAGGTCTAGAGAGAGCTGATTGGCCGAGCTCTCTCAGAGGGTGGGATGAGAGGTACTTCGTGCTCCCCCACATTAATCACGGCTCTACAGCCAATCAGGGGCATCTGTGAGCTCACGCTAGCGGAAGGAGCGGATAGCGCTGTCCTCCAAGTGTGTTACGCCGCCCCCAACAGTGCGTAGTTCGAAAAGATGCGGTTGGCTGGCATCTCGTGGTTTGGAGGAAACACGTGATAGTCTTTGGCCCTCCTGACTGAGTGGTAGAATCATAGCCTTAATGTGGGAGCCCCCTAGTGACGGGGAGGAATTGGACATGACTAAATTAGGAGAAAGAAAAAATATATATATATCACCGCCATGATGATATTCAACAATGCACCACTCTCTCATGTGATACTGCTTTCAGAGAGCTTCAAACCAGCTACTGTGACTTTTTTTCCAAATAGATTGAAAATGTAATTTTCTCTGTAGCCTTAAGACAAATAAAACAAACATGACCTGATGCCATGATGTTGCCTGAGCAGCAGTTAGAGCTTAGAGGAAGCATGAGGTGGCCTTCACTCTCCCTGTGCATCTACAGTACTAGAGAAGAGCCATCTAACGTGTGGAAACTGGCCAAGACTAAACTAGGGAGACAAAGAAAAAGACTTCCTCTCTAATCTGAAAAGAACTGAATACATGTAATTCTATACTTTGAAATAATTAGCCCTTTGTGACCTGAGACACTGACTTGAGATCAGTCCGTTATGTTCATATTATTTGTCGAACCAGATTGCCATTCATATTAAATAAAAGCTAATGCTCTGTAATGTGTGTGTGTGTTTTGGTAGGTTGTATGAGGCGAAGCTGAACAGCCCTTTCCAGAAAGCCCTCAGTCCTATCGTGTGGTGTAGACAAGCCCTGGACAACCCCAGTCCTGACATGGAGACAGCCAAACGTTCTCTTATCCACAGACTCGACCTCACAATGACAGGTAACACACACACACACACACACACACACACACACACACACACACACACACACAAACAATACAGTATCTAGACTTTTTTTCTCTGTTCTCTTTTTCCTTGCTTTATATATAGGTTTAGCTTCCATGACTTTCATTTCCCTTAATTTTTCACACTTGAGTGGTAAAGAGGTTCTTCTTGTTCTTTTTCTTTCCTCCACTTTGGCTCTTTTGTCTGTTTTCCTCCCATCTCCCTCTCTCTGAGCGTGTGTTCAGCATGTGGGCTGGCGGCATACAAACCCTGTCCTTTGCTTTGAGATCCTGCACATCCGGCTCTGAGTGTGTGAGTGTGTGAGTCCCACACTCTAATTATAGGGAAAGCTCAGGGAGTTCTAGGAGAGCTCTGATCATTGGAAGAGGTGTCTATGCCGTTTTTACTCAGGTATGCTCATATGACTGCTGATTTGATGAATACTACTGCCTGTGTACATAAAGTCAGTGTGATGCAGTAAAGCCCTCCCCAGGCATCCTACTACTATAAAATTCACAGATTCACAGATTTTTACAACACATTTATATCAAAAATAATATTATATATATAATATTATTTTTGACATAATAGAAGATGTGTTCATGCAGAGACAAATATATAAATACTTGTGCAGTACTGGCGTCCGAACCCACAACGTTCAGGTACTCGGCCATTGTTTTGAAAATCTCTAACCCATTACATCATTCTCGTTGACATGTGAAGTGTTTCAAATGCCTCGTCCTGGTGCAGGGCTACCATGGATTAGAACTGTAGAGATCAGACTCCGTCAGAAGTAGTACAGCATTGGAACTGGTACTCATATCCTCCTGCACCCAGATGGTCATGTATGGATATGATGATTAGCTGCTTGGTAGCTCAGTTGTCCATCTTTATGTTTAGATGTATGGTCCCTAGTGTACTCTTAGATTTAGACACAACTTGTCCACAGAGGGCAACCCAGATGTATATGGACAAAAGTATTTTGCCAAACCTGTTAATTATTGAATTCAGGTGTTTCAGTGAGTGTGATTATCCTCAGTGAAGGACAGTCTTAATGCTTCAGCATGTCAAGACATCTTGGACAATGCTATGCTTCAAACTTTGTGGCAACAGTTTGGTGAAGCCCTTTACTATTCCACCATGACTGAAGCAAGGACTACTGTATAACCATATGGTTTGATAAGTTCTGTGTGGAAGAACTTGACTGGCCCGCACTGAGCCCCGACATCAACCCCATCGAGCACCTTCGGGATGAACTGGAACGGAGATTGTGAGCCAGGCCAACACCAGTGTCTGACCTCATAAGTGCTCTACAGAATGAACGGGCATGAATTCTCACAGAAACACGTAAAAATCTAGTGAGCAGCCTTTCAAGAGGAGTATAGCTACAAACGGGGGATTAACTCCATATTGACGGATATGTACTTCGATATAATGTCATTGCACCTTGGCCAAGAACTTTTGTCCATATAGTGTATCCATCACTTGTTTAACCACCGTTATCCTTCATTAAGGCCTGAGTGGCTTACGATTTACAAACCTGTTTAACGGACACACATCGAGGGGTCTGTTCATGCACTCAGCTTGTGCACTGCCTGATTTAGCTCCATAGAGTTTTTATTGCTCTTAGTGGCTACAACATGTGCTAATGGAGACTAGTGGTGTTGCCCCATGTGTGTGCTTTGAAACTTTTCATCAGATGAGAAGCAGCTGGTATGAGGGTTAAATAAAAGTGACGCTGTTGCCAGATCAAGTTAAAATCCTCTGTGCATGTCAACATCTGTTTTGATGGCAAATAATATTATTATAATATTATATTATAATATAAAATTAAATGTATTTTAATAAACACAGACCAGGTGTTGGTGTAGACTGCGTTTCTCTCATCTACAGAATAATTTCTATTGTAAGATATAAGGCTAAGATTTGGAGATGGAGAATAAGGAGGATAATGTTTGTACCTCATAAATATGTTCACCCCATGGTGACCTTGTGAAAAGGCTAAATAAAAATAAAAAAAAACCATAGGATATCTCCTTTTGAGTTTTTTTGTGGGGTTTGAAATGTAACTCGACTGGAGGCTTTGCCCAGGTAATCATCTTAGTCCTTCGCAAAGCACACACCTGCTGCACCACACATCTGTTCTGTACAAGTCAGGAGTCACAGCCTTTCGACTCTGGTCATGAGTAGCTGACACTTTTGCCTGCGAGGAAAGGAACCTGATGAGAGGCTTTCCGCTCGCCATGTCTGCAAAGAGTGGTTACTTACTTCCTGTCACCTCGAGTCAGTCTATTTGCGTTAGTGTGTACACACACAGCGCAGTGAAGCCTCTAGAAGTTTTCTTCAAGCTCATTGATTTTGAAATTGCTCGTATGATGTTTTTATAAAGCAAGCATTTCACTAAGATTTAGTGAATGGAATTAATGTGTAGGGAATCTCTGAATGCTGCTGAGTCACAGATGAATTTTTTCATTCTTTAAACGAGGTCTAGGAACTGTGTTTGTGTGTTATTGTCTTGTTCAGTCCATGGTAACCAGCCTGGTGTCACTCCTGCATGAAATGTGGAAGCGGCCCGGCTCAATGGTTAGCAACCATATCCATGTACAGTAAATAAAAGAGAGGTTTTGTCTGTACGTTGGTCAGAACTTGTTTTTTTAATTCTATATAATTTTTTATGTTTCAAACATGAAGGTCCCAAAACCAGTCTCCGAAATATTTCTGTCTGTATGTCAAAGTTTAATTATGTTCTGTCCAGCCAGTTTTGCACCACGTGATGCTGTGACAAAATTTGGCTGGACAGAATTTGATGAAATTTTGAAAGTCCTTGGGTATTTGCCTAAATCTACGCCATAAATTAAATCAAAATGTTGAATAGAAGGAAAGTTATGAGCAGTTATGTGGCAGATTATAAACCTCAAGTTTTGCGCATGTGTCAGACTGTGGCTGCATGTTAAAATGACCACTGGACAGAATTTTATGAAACTTTTCCATTTTATGAAACTTTTTAACCTGCACTATAAGTAAAATCAAAATGTTGAGTAAAAGCAATGTAATGAACAGTTATGTGGCAGATTTAATAATCTGCTTTTAAAATAAGCTTCTAATAAGCTACTTGCTCAGTGGAAACAAACACCTGCACCACTTATTTATTAGAAAAGCTAAATTTTATATTTTTACAGGTATTAGTTTATATTTTCACTGCTGAAGTGGTATAAGTGAATTTTAATGCGCTGGAGTCATTTAAAGACAAAACTTGATCTTTATTTGATCTAATTTTTTATTTATCATCTGTGATTTACTCTCCGATGACTGAACAGGGTGTGTATTTAGCTGTCGATGAAAGAAGTACAACTTTGCGTAAACATGGAGTAATATACAATCAAAAATAATAATATATATTAAAGCTGATCAGCTTATTTTTAGCTGTGACCTTGTAACTATTTATACATACTTTTTACCTGTCAATGGGTACTAACGCCATTTATAAATAAAGAGGCTGTAGAGAAAAACAAGAAATAGAATGTAATGTTTATCACATCAGCATTATGTAAGGAATATTTTGTTACCTAGTGTATGACGTTTCACTGATAAATCGGATGATCCGATTGATGCTGGTTGAAATTCTCTGAACTGCTACAATTGATGAATTTACAACAAAAAAAAATTGGATCAGGATATGAGACTCTTGTATGATGTTCTGTACCACACAGTACTTTCAGAGTAAACCTGTGTCGATGAGCTGAGTGCCTGCAGACAGGTGAAGGGTCTTTCAGTCTTCTCTTCCTTCAGCATGAGAATAATCTATAGAACATCTTAGTCAAGCAAAAGTGCATTTGCTGACTGATGCGCAGAAGCAAAAGGTGCATTTGAATTCCGATCTACCCGTTTTCCTATATATCTAGGAGCACATAACAAAATGACTCTAGTCCGATCTGAAAACCATCAGATTTGTGTGTTCAGAGCGGCATAAAACATCGCATATGTCACACATTAGCGAAAAAAAAACAGAATTGAGACAATTCAAACTGAGACAGGTGTTTCAGTTCGAATTGGAAGGGTTTCAGTCTGGCCTGGCACAGCTCCTCTCTCACTTCACTACAGAAACCTCATTTATCAGCTTAAATCCTGATAATCATCCTACGTTGTTTTTTAACTATGAAGTTGTAAAAGAAGCACTGGAAAAGTAAACGCATTCAGACAAAATGGCATTAGTTCGTAAACACATTGGAACCTTGGAGTACGAGCATAATTCATTCCGTAATCAGGCTTATATTCCAAAACACTCGTAAACCAAATCGAAGAATTCCCATAAGAAATAATAGAAACTCAAATTATTCGTTCCACAGCCCAAAAAATAAATACATAAAAATAATTAACACAAAATGTAAAATAAAAATAAAACAAATTAACGGAATAAATCCCAACAGATAAGTGTTTCCGTTTGAGCACGCAGGCGCTGTGGGTGTGTGAATCTAAAGTAAGCTCCCCTCTCCCCCTTCTAGTCTTACAATTACCCTTCCTCCACTCTTTTCACACACACGCACGCACAAAATAAACAAGAAATCTCTCTAATGACACTCGATTGAGCAACACACTAACGGAAGCACTGTTGTAAAGTAAAAATAAAACAAATGAACCTGCACTTTACCTTTGAAAGGAATCGTGACAGAGCAGTGTTTCTGTGTAGAACAGAGAGAAAGAGTGTGTGTGCATGTCTGTGAAGGCGAAAGTAGGAAGGGTCTTTATAGTTTTCTTTCCCCTTTTTATTCCTTTTTATTTTTGCACGCAGAACCAAACATTTCCAGCTCCATATCCTTTTTTTTTTTTTTTTTTTTTTCCTCTTTTTGTTTTCTCTCAATGCCTGGCATCTTTCTTATGCATGTAAAACTGGCTTGGAGTCAGGGAGGGACGGGGTGTTATAGGGTTTTTAAGGGGGTTATAAAACCTGTATTGAATTGAATTACATGTTTACCCTGTTATATCCCTGTTTAAAATCAATAAAAATATTGTTGAGAAAGTAGGAAGGGTCTGTGCGCGCGTGTGTGCGTGCACACAGACACAGAGCAGGCTGAGCCTTGAGCAGAGAAAGAAAATGGATCTTTAACCTCTCTAATGAGACTTGCTTTTGCTTTACACGCCGCTGTACACACACACATACAGACACAAAATAAAATATATTTTACGCACACGTGCTCACAGTGTTATAGTAAACAGTACACGCATGAACGGATGTTGATTATACCAGTGAGAGATGAGCACTAAGACCCAGCAGGGGAAACGATTACCCACAATTCCGCAGCGCAAGAGAGAGAAACCGTTGGCTCAGTTGTGATCACGTGACGTCGGCGTCAAAACAAGAAGCGAATGAGTGATACATGATACTCGGTACTCGTAAACCAAGACTTGTTCGTTTTCTAAGTCAAAATTTATTACAAATCTTTGCTCGTCTTGCGTTACTCGCAATCCGAGGTTTCACTGTATTAAAAAAAATATATATATATATATATATATATATATATATATTATTTCTTGTAGGACATGGAACAGGGCTGCGTCAGTGAATAACAAATCGAAAATAAATGAATAAGCACACACAAGCAGTGAGAGCAGCCATTTCTTTATAAACATCAGAATGTCTTCATGCCAGTATATTGCTCTGATCATCCAGAGTGTACTGAATTGTTGCTCTCTGTCTGCATGCATGGAGCGGTACGGTAAACCCCGGGCTCCATCAGACAGAGTTGTTTCTCTCTGCATTATTATTGTTTTTAGCCTTTTTACTCTCTGCAGAGCAAGACTCAAGCCGTGTGAAAGAGCTTCTGCTATAGGTGGCTGAGTGAGAGTCGATTTACAAGATTTAGCTGCTGCCCTTGCAGAGAACTTTTCATACTCGGATTATTTACGCTGCGTTGTTCTTGACTGACCAATAAGGTTTGTTGTGTTAAGGATTTTGGCAGATGTTTCAGCCCATAGTTTTGCTTTAGGAAAAAACTGCATACTGCAAATTTGATGTCTTTTAAAGAGACTTCCCAGATTGGCGATGGCATGGTGACGTGGCTGATGATGTATTTTGCGTCACACAAAAGTATCAGTTTATGTGATCGCCAGTTGAGACAACCAATGTGTAAAAATTGATCGATCGGTGCACCATTAATCATAATGTGTTTTTCCATAGAAAGTTCAGGGATAAAAATAAACCAGAATGTTTTTCAGATGCTCACCCCTTTATAATGGGGTTACTTCATGATAATCTCATCGTAATTGAAGATATAAGCAAAAAATACATTAATTCATTCAAACCTAACAAAGAACATAGTTTAGCCTAGGTTATCTTAAACAGGTTCAGAACACTTCCTGTGACCTGCAGTTACTGTAAGAGCGAATCATATCACACACTGCTGCCCTGGGAAAATATAAAAATTCAAATTATTTCTAATAGAAATTCTCAAAACATTGTAAGTTGAATCATCATAAGTCACAGGAAGGACTGTACTTATTTAACTATTGTTTCTCACAATTAAATAACTTTAAAGGATTAAAATAAATCAGTACAGAGGTTATGGGTTGAGTTTATTTTACTTTAAATTTTACTTTGGCTTAACCCCAAACACACACACACTTTTTCCTCCCTCTATTCATTTCCCCTTCCTTTCTGTTCAATCTTTTTTGGTCCATATTTCTGTTCCTGCATGCTGTTGATTTTCTATTCTTTCTTTTTTCTCTTTTGGCCTGTGTTTTCCATTCTGACTTTCACAACACCCTTTCTCTCCCTCCCTCCCTCTCCCTCGCTTTCTCCCCCCCCCTCTCTCCCTCTCTCTCTCTCCCTCTCCCTCGCTCCCCCCCCCTCTCTCTCTCTCTCTCTCCCTTCCCCCCCCCTCTCTCTCTCCCTTTCTCCCCCCCCCTCTCTCTCTCCCTTCCCCCCCCTCTCTCTCTCCCTCTCCCTCCCCCCCCTCTCTCTCTCCCTCTCCCTCCCCC
>JAQMYL010000020.1:1043361-1056818 GCA_030014365.1 Clarias pachynema
CCCCCCCTCTCCCTCTCTCTCTCCTCTCCTCCTTTGACTTACCCACTGCCTTATTTGCGCTTGTTTCTTCCTCTGATTCTGAGTCTCTGCGTTCTTCTTCTTCGCAGCAGCTGTCAGCTTTTCTCTTAATAACCCTCCTGTCCTTTCTCAGCTCAAAAACATTTGTTTATTCCAAGTACTTCTTCAGTACATTTTTGGGTTTGATTTGAAAGCAGAAAAGTCATAGTTTGGTAATAAATTGGTGCTTTGCGTGTCCATGTTATTTCAGTTTCAGTCAGACAGAAAGGCCAAGCTGCTTATCCACTAATAGACTCCACAGACGCATTAGTCCTGTGTGGGTGTGTGCACACCAGGAAAATAGTCCCAGTTCATTTGTGCTGGTAATTTAAAATAAGTCAAGATATGACCCTGCATTTCTTTAAAATTGACTTTGTGGTTTGGTCTGTCAAGTAGATAGACAGTGACAGATGATCAGACCGTCTATGAAAAGACGCCTCTGTCTAACTGTACTGATGTGGAAAAACCATCATTTTGACCCAGTTATGGTTGAACAGTCTTACGTTTGCAGAAAGGTATTTGGATCTGTCTGCTTTTATGTGGAAAAGTGTTAGTAATAAATACGACATGATGCAGTAGTCCCTAGAACCCCCCCCCCCCCCGCCTTTTTTTTTTTTGCAAGTTGTCCTCTTTTGTCCTCTGTGAGCTTGAGCTGTAATGATATGGTGTATTGCATATTTTACACAGATGTGACATTTACATGTTCTGTTAGATTGAACCCAACAAAAACTTTATTGGATTAGAATTGCTTACTCTTCCTTTAATACGCTGCTCGGCCAAAAAAAAGAACTCAAAAAATTAATTAAATTAAAAAGAAAAATTCCTCTTGTTATTCAGTACATTCAGGTCATCAGCTAACTTGATTTCATTGCTACATAACACGTTGAGCCTAGACCTGAGCATCTGAAGCAGCCCCAGATCATTGCGCATGATGGGTGCCTCGCTTTATGTGCTTCCCTTCTATCCCTGACACACACATCACTCTGGAGTCGAGTCAGTATGGACCCATCAGACCAGGTTACCTTTTTCCATCGCTTCAAAGTCCAATCTTTATCGTCCCTATCAAACTGAAGCCTTTTCTCTGATGAGTCTCACTTGCAAGTAGTTTTCTTAAACATAAAACTGTTTAGTCCCAGTTCTCATTACACAGTGTGTGTCCTCTTACTGTCCCTATAAAACACTATGGTTTTTACTGTTGTATTTTTTTACCATGCAACTTCATACATCATACATAGAGGGTGTGTGAATTTGATCTTAAAGGTAAAAGTGTTGCTGATTACAGAAAGATGTGGCTTTATACCCAGGTTTAATGATCACGTTGAATTCCTCTTCTATCTTAGGGGATCCTGTGTGTGTTGGTGGTTTTTAATGTTTGTTTGTTTTCATTTGCTGACCTATAGAGCACAAACTCTGAAAATAATACAGATGTAGCAGGAGAAGAATAAAGATTAAAGATGTTGATCAGCAAAACAGGAAGTGGGAGGAGTGTGGAGGATGTAGGCACAAAGAAAATGGACTCTAATGGTGTCTTGAATGTCCATCTGTGAGTGTGTGTGGATGGTCATGTGAGAGTGCGTCCACTGGGAGAGTAATGTATCCGTGCTCTTGAGATGCGAGTCTCTGTAAGTAAGGAGTTCCGGGTCTCCAGACCAGCATTAAAATTGCTAGCCTTGGACTTTCACAAAGAGGTCAACTTCCGTACCGCAGCGTAAATGACTATAACCGCTAATGGTATTGTGTAGTAAATGGCTACAGTTTGTGTGTGTGTGTGAAGGGTACATTGTGGCTGTATGGAGTGAATAGAGTCTGTTGTTAAAGAACTGGACACATCAATAAAGCCTTTCTGTGCTGCTCTTGCTTCCGTCATATGCTTTAATAGACTTGCAGCACATCATCCTGCGCACACAGTCAGCAGCAGAGGGAGACGTGGTCTCTGTCTTTAACCTTTAGCTTTCACTATCTTTAGGGGCATTTCCACATGAAGTACAACTGATTTCATCTTAATGTGCAGTTTTGTTGAAAGCCGCCCCAATGCCAACACTGGTTGGATTTCAATGTTGATTTGATGCGGTTCCCATACCCGAGTACCTTTGCATACATACTCATAAAGGTTTGAAATTGTAACAAAATCGGGGGGGAAATGTGATATTGAACCAGTTATAAAACTGCGATACTTTATAGAATTCTAATACAGTCGGCACCTCTAGGTTGTGATATTGTATCAGGAGGAGACTGGTGATTCCCATCCCTACCTACTTCCTTCATTTATCTGAATTCATGAGAAGGTGGTGTTAATGATGTCACATTTTAAATTGCCATCCATTTCTGTTTTATATGTTTTTATGCCTGATGCAAACTGCGTCCGAGTACGAATGAACAGTACTCAAGACCAAGTGGACTTGAGTCTGTTTTGCTGATCCGTGACCCAGTAGGATACACTTTCTTTAACACAACTTGTGTGTTGATGAATTAACTCCCCCAACTCATGAATTGCTCCATCTGCAATACAATACTCAGTATATTTCCTTCTCCACAGGAAATAAGAGGCGGAGTCTGTACGGCAGTACCTACAGTCCTCAGGTGGCCTACGGAAGCTCGTGCAGCCCGAACGCAGCCAACAGTCCGTACAGCAGTGGCTTCAACTCGCCTTCCTCCACTCCCTCCAGAGTGCCTATCGTCAAGCAATTAGTACTGCCAAGTAGCACAGGTGGGCATCAAGCAACATTGCAATCAACACTGCAGCCGCATGCACTGTGTGCCATTCTGTGCAACAACAGTAACGGTGTGTATGAGGTTGATGTGTTTCTATGTGTTTGCAGGTTATCAGCGTGGCTCGGTGGACAGAAACCCCCCGGCAGTGAGCCCTCAGTCATCGGTAGACAGTGAGCTGAGCACTTCTGAGATGGACGAGGACTCTGTGGGATCTTCTACCACCTACAAGCTCAATGATGTCACTGATGTGCAGATTCTCGCCCGCATGCAGGAGGAGAGTGAGTGACTCTGCGTGTGTTATCTAATTCCAGGAAACACATGCGCACACATCTTTGGTTTTACATCAAAATATCTCCGATTATAAGCCGAGTATATTTTATTACCTCATATTACGTGATTTTAACAAATCATCTATCAGTGGGTGAGGTCCATGTTTTAGGCGTTCTCTGTGGCAGTACAGAGATGTATACAACTCTTTGTGCTCTTTGTGTGTATTGACAGGTCTACGTCAGGACTACGCTGCTACAGCGTCACGCCGCAGCTCAGGCTCATCGTGTCAGTCCCTGAGACGTGGCACGCTTAGTGACCAGGAGCTGGACGCACAGAGTCTGGAGGACGATGAGGAGGCAGCGATGCCCATGGCCTACCACCACCCACCGATCACCCGCTTCAGCCCCTCACCTCGTGTCTCGCCCCGTGTCTCACCTCGCCACTCTCCGCGCTCACGTTCACCCACCCGTGCCTCTCCACAGCCGATCATGAGCCGCCTGCAGCAGCCTCGGCTCTCGCTGCAAGGCCACGCCCACGAACCCCACACAAACGCCATCAAGAATGAAGGTCGGTGTGTAGGGTGTGTGTTATCTGATTGCACAGCAACACTGGTGGGGGGGGGAGTGACACCGAATGTGGTGACCTATTGATTGTGTGTGTGTGTGTGTGTGTGTGTGTGTGTGTGTGTGTGTGTGTGTATAGAGAAATTACGGCGCAGTCTTCCCAACCTAACACGTTCCGGCTCTGGCCCTGCAGCTGAACCTGTCAAAAACAGCCGCAGCTGTGAGTCCAACCTGCAAGTGCCAAACGGATCACCACGACACCAGAGCCAGTCAGCTAGTGAGTATATACACACACAAACACACACACACACACACACACACACACACACACACACATTTTCTTTTCACGACATTCTGATGATGATTACAGACATTCATATGAAGTAAGTACATATACACTCACTGTCCACTGAACACCCGCTCACCTTCTCGTTAATGCAATTACCAAATCAGCCAGTCACTGCGGTAGCAGCGCAGTGCGTAAAATACTTACCTGCTCACTCAGTGTGTTTTCTTTTTTGTTCTTGTAAATTTGTTTGTGTAAGTTCTTGAAACTGTTGTCTGAAAATCCCAGGTGATCAGCACTTTCTGAGATACTCAAACCAGCCCATCCTGCACCAGCAGCCATGTCACATGTTAAAGTCAGAGAAATTTTAAATGTAACTATATAATTTTATACACTACATGGTGCTGCTGCTACATAGTTGGCTGATTAGATAACCTCAAAAATGATCGGGTGTACGTGTGTTCCTGTTTTAACAGTAAGTGTATATGAACGTCATAGTTCACTAGTTAAATTCTTTTTATCCTGCACACTGCTGCTGATTTATTTTTATTTTTAACTGTTTAATGCAAGAAACAGCTTATTTTCCGCAGATTCTAATTAAAAACCAAAAAATTACATTCAGCAATTTCCAGAATTAAAAAAAAAATTAAGCAAAATGCTCTCCACCAGTGAATGATGGTGTTATTTTTCCACTTTGGCTGTTCGACTACTTCTCTGCATACATAAATGTTTCTATTTTTATAATTTCCTAGCTGCGTACCCTTTATTGTTCCTGCCACATTTCCCTTCTTTTTTTATTTTAATTTCAATCATTTTAGTTCATGCCATTATTTATCATGTTAATTATCTGGAAAAGTAATTAACATTAATTTGACGCTTAGTAATGAGAGAACGAATGCTGTTAGGAAACAGTTTGTTGACGGGAGAATGATTGATGCTGTGTGTAGAAATTAAATCATTTTCCTCAGCCGAAAAAGTGTTACTTCCCACTTTACTCCTCTCTCTCTTTTTCTTTTACTTCTGTTATTCAGCATGGCGTCCCTATCTCTGTCGACTGCCCCTTTTCTCTTTAATGGTAGCTTGGCTGTTATCGGCGCTTCCTCTTTAGGTTGAAAGGATTCCCTTTTCCATGGCTCCCTCTAGTGGCCGGTGACTCTTTGGCTAGGTAAAGGTTTTTCCCTCCCTCTCTACTGGAAGCATGGCTCATGCACTTTGCTTCACCTGATAAACCCTCATGCTGGCTGGCCTGGCTGTGCCTTCTTAGGCTGTCCTCTTTAATCTTTACTGATGTTATTTACTGATCCTAGATCAGTGTCTTGATGGGTACTGTATTAAAGGCAGACCTTAGGCTGGCCTGAATCAGACCATGATTCCTGATTGTCTCCCAGCAGCGCAGCACCAAAGGCTCTCCGGGCCGGCACGCATCCCCCCGAAACCCAAAGAGCGGCTGCAGAGCCCCACGTCTCTACGAGGTAAAGCAATCTCATAGGTGCAGCCTGGATCCTGGCCACTGGGCTATCAGGAAGTTCATTCATTCATTCATTCATCTTCTATACCGCTTTATCCTCTATTCAGGGTCGCGGGGACCTGGAGCCTATCCCAGGAGGCTTAGGGCACAAGGCAGGGCTATCAGGAAGTTATTTAGAGTTATTTATCTCGGGTTCATTTTGTTAACGGAAAAAAAGACCACTAGAAACTGAGTGAGTTCATGCAGTTTTCAGGCAATTACTGATCTGAAGGTTGTGAGGATTAATATAGAAACCATTAACTGCAACAATTATTTCCTATGGTGGCCATTAGCTTTATTTTCCACATTTGTGCTTGTTTAGAACAATGACTTATGGATGGTTGTTGTAACAGCAGAAAGCTTTTTTTTTTTTTTTTTTTTTCCTGACGACCCTCTACTGTCTGGCTGAAGTACAATTTTTTTTAACGCTGCCATGGAAATGGAAAACTTACTTTTTAAGCTAAGTCTGCTCATATTATTTTTGTGAATGCTTTTTTTTTTTTTTTTTTGAGATTAGTGGACCTTGATTTCTCCTCCACTGTGTTTTCTTTGAGTTATTTGGTGAACTCAAGTGAGATGAACAATGTGGTGAAGCTACTGAAGTGAAGCAAGCTTAACTACAATGTTCACTTTCAATTCAACTGAAAAAGCCTTGATAAGCATTCAGTGGGAGTAAATAGTGCCATGTTTTCCAATCATGTATACAGTCATTGGTTTGAATTCATTACCATGTACATCGATCAGCCATAATATTATGAACACTTCCCTAATATTGAGTATTTATATAATAATAATAGTAATATTTGCCACCAAGCAGTAATTGCACTGTGTGTTCTGATACCTTTCTGTTGAAGCCAGCATTAACTTTTTCATCAATTTTAGCTACAATAGCTCTTCTATTGGATCGGACTACACGGGCCAGGCTTCATGCCACAAATGCATCGACGAGCCTTTTCCACCGATAACGGTAGACTGGGAAAATCCTACAAGACCTGCAGTTTTGGAGTTGCTCTAACCCAGCTGTCTAGCCATCACAATCTCACCCTAGGTTTTGGGATATATTAGGTTGCAAGTGAGCCTTTTTCCCCTAAAGTTGATGTGTTGGAAACATAAAAAATGGGCAAACGTAAGGATGTGAATGACTTGACAAGGAAGGGTCAAATTGTGACATCAGAGCAACTCCAAAACTGCTGCTCTTGTTGGATGTTCTCAGGTTACAGCGATCAGGACCTATTTAAAGTGGTCCAAGGAAGGAAAATGAGTGAACTGGCCACAAGGTCATGGGTGACCAAGACTCACTGATGCACATTCAATAATAATAGAAGTGCTAGTGTAGATCAGATTACTGAAAGGTTAATGCTGGTTCTGATAGAAATGTGTAAATGTGTAACACATTGCTTATCACTGTTTGGGGGACATATTTCAAATTTACTTCTGGCTGAATGTATGATTTTGGATTTAATAATCACCAGGTTGATCCTGTTCTTACAGCTGAAGAGATGCTTTCCTGATTTCATGCTGTAATTTATATGAGAAAGAATGCCTTAGGCAGTTGAAATGTTTGCATCTGCCATCTGATGGGGTCTCATGAGTCTCATGAACTAAAACAAAGAGCCTTAAGGAGCTTAAATTAAAATGCCACCATCTGTTTTTGTGGGTTTTTTTCTGCCTTTATTTTATTTTCTCCTGGTTGTCTCTCAGACTTGCTCACCTGACATTAAAAAATGCTGTTAATCTTGAATCATTTCCTCTTCTCAGTCTGGATGTGAGAGGAAAATAATCGACACATTCAACATTACTTTAACGAGGGCTGCACCCAATCCACCTTCTAGGATCTTTTAATACTGTCTCGACACCGTAATGCTTAACAATGACTATCCTGGATGTTTTTGGAAGAAGCAAGATAAATTAAAAGATATTTTTACCTATAAAATGGGTGACCTTTTCTTCAGGTCAAGTTAGATGACTAAGGATGTGTAAAGTGTTGCTGTGAAAGCAAACGAAACACTCCTGCATGAAATAACCTACATCCACATGTACATAGCGGGCCGCAGAAGGCGACGGCCCCTGAACGACTGGTTGTGAATGTATTTGAACCCAAGAATTTCCTGTTTTTATCTTTAGTTCCTCTTTCGTGTTGCTTTGGAGAGGAAGCAGATTTCAGTGAGTATTCACTGAGGTGCCGGCTCTTTTCCATATCGTGATGTGTATTTTGTGTGTGTGTGTGGTCTGATTGTGTTTTGTGGTAAATAATTTTTCATTTTGTACTAGTAAGGATCCTCTCTTAGTAAGTATAGTGATCTAAGGAATGCTAGAGACATTCACACCTTCATCGCAGCTCATTTATTCGTTTTACTTGAACATCAGTTGAGCGGAGGTTTTTGTTTTGTGTGTGTGTGTGTGTGTGGACACTGATGATGTGTTGTAAAAGTCTGTTAGTGGATTCAATGTTCTTTGACACACGGGCTATAATATTGTGTTGCCAAAAAAAGTGGTTTGTGTGTGTTTCAGCTTTCATGTTCATCCAGTGTATTTTTAAGCATTACAACTGATCCTTCCTATTTTTTTGTTTGTTTGTTTTTTAGTTTTTTTATTGTGGTTCATTCATAGTGAATGTTTCTGAACGTTGCTTGCATTCTGTTATACATCTTACATACACTTGATTTGCGATATATTTCTTCGTCACTTTACGCCTCTTTTTTTTTTTTTTTTTTTTTTTTTTTTTTACACTTCTCTGCTCTTCAGTTCCCCCTAGCAGTAAGATGCGCACACCGGCAGCACCATCGCCTCTCGCCCTGCGGCAGCCCATGAAGGTGGTGTCTAATCCTGGTTCAGTCACGGCAACGCCCACTCGCTCTTTAGCCCAGCCCCGTAGTGCTCTGCCCCGCCCCAGTGGCCCTGCTCCCGGGGGTTTGCCTGTGCCACGCAGCAAACTAGCCCAACCAGTGCGCAGGTATACACACACACACACACACACACACACACACACACACACACACACATACACACACTACTGGTGTATAACTCCGACATATATTTCCTCTACACACACGATTTGGGACAATTTCTACTTCATTCATGAAACTTTAGTGCCTGTAAGTCAACTTAAGTAACTTCTCCAGACATCTTTCTTACTTCCTCCACACAATAAATTACTTCAATAATATTAACCTTGGTTATGTAACTTAAACTTCCCATTAGTTTCTTCTCATAACTGTATTTATATTATAACTCTAACTTTGTACTCTAACTACTGCCACCTATAGGTGTGGTGGTGTGAGAAATACACTTCACATGATGATATTTTGCCATTTATAGTTTGAATGGCTTGGAGAACCTGAGTATCGCTCAGGTTTTCACACTACAGGATTGCTCACAGATGAGGTCTTCACTTTACACAGTGTTCCACCATAAAGTGTAAAATCCTGATCTATTACGAAAATAAAGTTAGCACTGTATATCATGTGACTGTCACTGCTTTGAACAAATTTAAGAAAAAAAGGAGAAATTAAAATAAATGAATGAAATGCAAATTGAGGCAATGCAGGAAGAGTAAAGTGAAAATAAAATTTTCTTTTTTGCTCTTCTTAACTATTGTTTGTGTGTGATGTGTCTGTTAGTGAATCAGCGTTAGAGAAGTACACTGTCTCCAAGTCTCATTCAAATTTTAATTCATTGGGATGTTTGGATTGCAGGTGCATGAGGGCAGATGAAAATGATTTCCACTCTTTATATGATTTTTTTTCATATTTAATACGGAAAAAAAATTTACATAAAAGGTACAAAAGCTCTCTGTTATTCCTGCTGTTATACCCCTATCTCACCTATGCGGTTCCAACTCGCAGAAAGATGGAAACCTAATCACAACGCTAAAACTCGTACTTACGGCCACCGCGTGAAACTGCGTAGGTGAGATAGGGATATTAGTAGTTAACAGATTATGGGCCAAACTTCGCTGAGTGATGATGGTAGAATAATTATAAAGGTCTTGACTAAAACAACATGCATGAGGAATCACAAAGGAGTTTTTCATTTTCTGCAATGGAAGAGTACTTTAACTAGTTACTTTTATCAGAAAATAACGCTGTAATGTAACTGATAGTTTTTAAAGACAGTAATTTTGTAATGTAATTAGTTACTTTAAAAAGTAAGCTCTGTTAGCTCTGTTTCACCAACAAATTTCTCCTCCACCATCATGTTTCTTTTTTATTTCCTGGTGTGAAGGAAATAAGATTCCTCATTGATTCAGCACCAGATATGGAAGTGTCCTGAATCAGAGTTGAAAAGATCAGATTCTGTGTGATTGTCCTGTTCAATCATAACAGTGTTATTAAAAAAAAAACAGACCTGAGTCACATATGAGCAAAAAAAAAAGATTCGGGTCACTTTTGCCTGCAGTGTAAATGTTCATGAGTGGACATGGATTTTCTCCCAAAGCAATTCAGATTCATATACTGATAAATTTCTACACACGACTATAAGACATATATGACATCTATAAAACATCTTGAGGCATATGTATATGCGCCGTGTCTGTAGATTCTATATCTGAGAGTGTGTATGGGTGTGTGTTTCCCCTGCAGGTCTCTGCCAGTTCCTCGCACCTACAGCGGTATCAGGGATGAGAGCTGGAGAGAGGGCTGCTACTGAGATGCCTACAGCACAGAGACAGACTGTCTGACCTGGCACTTTACTACCCGACACAAACGACAGAGAGTAACGCTCTTTCTATCCCCAAATAATCAGCACGGACACTCGTATCATGGCTGGCTGGAACTCAGCGAATGCCAAAGAACCTGACTGAGATATAGACATTCTTGCCACAGGGCTGCGCTCTCACCCCAACCAAACAGCTCCTACAGAGAGAACAGATCACAATCATCTCTCTCTAATAACCTAATAAACACTTTATTGCGTTTGTGCCCTGTGAAGGAGCCTCTCGACTGTCGCTACACGCAGTTTTGTTTTTTTTTGTTCCCCCCCCCCCCCAGTAACGGGCCTGTTGCAATCTTGTCAGGGTGGAATGTTTTGTGAAACTCTTCTAATGGTAATTCATGATGTGTAGCTTGATGGCCATACCTAAAAACAAACACACACAAAAATAAAATTTAAAGTGGCTGTATGGTGATCAAACCCCTTAGTGTCTTTCAGCAGGAATGTCTCATCATTTCTATGTGACAATTATTTATTTAGAAATTATTATGTAAAAAAAAAAATATTTACAGAATATATTCCGATTCAGTATTTGCTTTTTATTTTTTTATTTTTTTTTGCCATTTTATTTCTGAATGTTAAAGATAATGTTAAACCTCAACTATAAAGCTATGTTTCCAAAGCTTTTTCCCCCCCCCCTTTTTTGATGGATCCATGACAAGCGCATGTGTGTGTTTTAACAAAGTTTGGGTTTAGTGGGTTTTTTGTGAACAAATATCCCATACACCAAGGTTAATACAAGGGGCGTTCAAGTCAAACTAGGGACTTGTGATGAAAGTTCTAGTGAAGGAAGGCATAAAACTGATTGACATTTAGAGAAGATTTCAAGCACAGTATAGTGATGAGACTCTTAGCTGCATTAGAACATTTGAACGGTGCAAACGTTTTAAAGGAAGCTGTATGATCCCCCTGCAGTGGAAGGCCTAATTCTTGAAAAGCGACAGATAACTCGTTGCCAACTTGTGGATGAGACACATCTGTGGTTGGGAACTGTACACACAATCATTCACCCACACCACTTGCACATTACAGGAACTCAGGTGGGAGTTATTGTCACAACCCAGTACAGTCCTGACCTCACTCCAAGCCATTTCCACATGTTTGGGACATTTAAAGTAGTTCTTGGGAGGCCAGTGTTTCAGACCTGAAGCAGGCAGACTGATCATGGCTCCAACTGAGAAACTTTGATGGTGTCCAAGCACTAGTGAAGCACTGGGATAAGTGCTTTAGTGTAGCAGGGGATTATATAGAGAAATAAATGGAGGTTTTGCACTCAGAAATATGCTGCACAATCAAAGGTCCTGGTTTGACTCGAACATCCCTCATAGTTTAATACATTTTCAACTATAACCTTAAATAATCATGGACTGGAGGATCATGGGTATTACTGTATGTTGTATGTCCAAATGGGGGTAGTACTCAATGTCATTTCCCAGAGTGCATCATGTTCCAATTTGGCAATCAGATTATTGTAACCCATACGATGTTAAACATGAAGTGTTACGAAAGAAGCATTTGTGCATATTATAAATGGACGGATGGTGATTTTGTCCGTCTGTCTCCTTTGCTCAGGGGTAGGGAGGGGGATGGGGGCGGTCATAAGATGACATTGTGATATGTAGTGTTGGTGGAAAAAAAAAAAAAAAGAAATGAATTGAAAAGTATAATCACATGAGCTCGTCTCTGCAATCATGTCTATGATGGAATTGATTTCAAACCCAGTTTTTGATCAGTTTTCAAAGAACAGGAAAAAAAAAAAAAAAAACTCAATTTGTGGATCATGGTCTAGGAACAGGATGTCAAAGACTTTAAGACTTTAACATGTCAAGTTCCAGCGTAATTGCAGCGAGAGATCCAGAAAGAGATCAGGAACAAACAAAACCGCACCTGAACAGCAATGCCACTGCAGACATTTGCAAACGTTTTAAACATGAGTGCCTATAATTTAAGAGATTGTGATAGTTTTTCTTTGCATTTTATACATTTAATTTTGTGTGCCAACCAAGTTGATTTTTTTTTTTTCGCCATTATTTTTCGCTTCAGGGGTCTCTGCATTTCTTTACATTTTTGGCTGATATGTTATTATTTTCTTGGTTTTGTAATTGCTTTGATAACATTTATATGTATGTTATTACAAATGCTTTGATATTTATGAGTAAATGCTCTGATGTAATAAGAGGCTTATTTATTAAATCCGAGCGAAACCTGTGCACAGTGAGAGGCAGTGTGAGTGGGACGTCTGAGCCTGGTCTGGCCATGAGGACACTTGTGCCACACCATTTTGTGGACAGTTTTGTTAAAACATTTTTATATCTCCACAAACATGATGCTCAGTTTTTTTTTGCCTGTGTTCACATTTCAAATAAAAAAATGTTTAAAACAGCACATGTAGTGGTCTGGCTAATTCATATTTTAAAGCCTCGGGAACAGGTTTAACCTCTAGGAAGAGAACTGGGAGTAAATGTCATCTTTCATTAGATTTAGTATATCGATATTTATGTGAAGTAGTTACAGCAGCTTATAACAAAAGGTCGCAATCTTGGATGTTCCTTTAATTTAATTAAAGTTGTTCTTTCCATTGCGGAACATTATGTAATCGACTTCAAATTCCTCTAATGTTTAGGGGTTTTTTGGTAACTGAGTGTTACAAAGCAAGGTGGCATAGTGGTGTAGTGGTTAGACTGTCGGCTTGCACCTCCAGGGTCCGGGTTCGAATCCCGTCTCTGTGTGCATGGAATTTGCATGTTCTTCCCGTGCTTGGTGGGTTTCCTCCCACAGTCCAAAGATATGCAGGTTAGGCTAATTGGCGTTCCCAAATTGCCCGTAGTGTGTGTGTGTGCTCCGCAATGGATTGGCACCCTGTCCAGGGTGTACCCTGCCTCGTGCCCTAAGTCTACTGGGACCATTCATGATTGTTTTTTCCGTCCACATACTTCCACAAAGCTGATGGTTCAGCGCTATCCTTTCAGGTTTTGATAATGTGGTGAAGGATCCTTAACCAGATTCCAGTAATGTGAACTCTAACTCTCCTTAGTTGTTTTCTTTGCTTGCTCTGAAACAGTGACTGTTTTTAGACATGCAGTGTAGTTTCAAGATAAACTCCCTGGCCAAAAAACTAAGTTGTCACCTTGGAAAGAGGCCAAATCAAAAACTCGAAATATTAGGTAAATCTGCATCTATTTAAGGTATTTTCTTATAAGACTTACTGCCGGCCTCCGAGTGGCGCAGTGGTAAAGCGCTCGCCCTATCATCCGGAGATCGCGAGTTCGAAGCCCGGGTGATGCTGTAACCTCTCACAGCCGGAGGCCTAGAGAGAGCTGATTGGCCGAGCTCTCTCACAGCGGAGGGA
>JAQMYL010000020.1:1076838-1086962 GCA_030014365.1 Clarias pachynema
ATCGCGGCCCATTGGTTGACTGTCATGCGTACGTTTCGGCACGCATCCCCCCCGTCGCATGATCAGGACACGCGCGCACCCCCCCCCGTCGCATGATCAGGACACGCGCGCACCCCCCCCCCCCGTCGTAATGGTGGGCCGATATGGCCATAACTGCCCGGGCCGTTTTTTGGTCCCAGTCCAGACCTGCCAATGCTTAATTAGTGACACAAAATAAAATTTATCAGTGAGAAAACTTTTTGCAGATCAGACATATAAATCATTGTACCAGTTCTAGGTGTGTATAAAATACACTCAGAAGTTAACTAAATTCCGGTGTTAGTGTTTTACCTGTCTCTCCTGTTTGCCCACCAGGTGTCGCTGTGGTTGATGCTGATCACACTGGTGCTGCTGTTTATCATGACAGGTGTCATGCTGGGCCCTGAGCTGATAGCAACCATTCCTCCTGCTGTGTACGTAGTAGCCGTGCTCATGCCGATGGCGGGATACGCAGCAGGCTACGGGCTGGCCATGCTCTTCTCACTACCGCCCAACAGCTGCCGCACTGTGTCACTAGAGACAGGCTGCCAGAATGTCCAGCTCTGCACGGCAATCCTGAAGCTCACTTTCCCTCCACAGCTCACAGGTGCAATGTACATGTTCCCTCTGCTCTATGCACTCTTCCAGGCTGCTGAGGCCGGCGTCATCATCCTGGTGTATCGTGCATACAGAACCGAGGTGCTTCGCAAGCAGGACCTGAACAGAGAGGATGATGATGACACCAACATCACTTACAAGAGAATGAAAGAGGAGGAAGATGGGCCGTTTGACACATCGTATGGTTCAGTTACTGTAAACAACCCCGACTCCATTGAACTGGAGACTCAGGGAGGGGAAAAAAGCCCAACACCTCTGTAGAAGACACAAAAAAGGGACATCACTGTGAACAGATGCTTGAACCTTGCAATACATCATGACATTTTATGTTTTATGCCAATCGCTCATTGCTAAAGTATTGAAGCGGTAACGCAAATTTGATTCCTTATTACCTCGTCTTTATTGATGTGGCCTTTAACAGCTCTGAAGCCTTTCATTCAAAATGAGATATAATAAATGTATTGCATGTTTAAGAAACTTCTTGTTTAAGAAAAAAAGCTGCCATGAGAGCTAGGAAAAGAGATAAACGACTTAAACCTTAATCTTGGTGTCATTATGCGTATATTTATATATCAGTGTGACAATCTGTGCTTAGGCTCAGTTTGAGTACATAAAAAAAAGCTTCCTGAAAATTTATACATTCATGTTCCTAAATGCTCATGATACCATATTAATGATAAATATTATAAAAATGACATAATTTAGCTACAGGACTATTCAAATAAATGCCTTATACCGAATATCAGAAATAAAGTTATAGATGAAGAAACTTCATACACACTACCTTTATTCAGAGTCAGTGTATGCAGTGTGACAAATAAGGTATATAAAGGGATTTATTCAGGCTGTGCAGGACAACCACGACTTCTTATGTTTACAGCAAATGTGATGAAGTCAGAAAAGTATACTGTTAATAAAAACATCATATTGCCCAGGTTTGTGCTGTTGTGTTTTGTGTATATTCTGTACACACTAAGGACGGGAGATCTTTAACCATAAATAAATTCCACTGACCTCTCTGTACAAACATAGGCCAATTATTCTAACACCAGGACCATTACTTGAAAAGAATATACAGTGGTGTTAAAAATAATAGCAGTGTGTTGAAAAAAGTGAGTAAAGCTCCAAATCCATATAATAACGTTTAATTTAAATCACATAAATGCATTGGACACCCTGCACATTCTATTCTGAATCACAACATGAAGCAAAATGTGCTAAATGTATTATTAGTTTAATGTAAGTGAAGAAAAACAAATATTAGTCTGTTCAAAAAAATAGCTGATGAAGGCAGTCAGGGTTAATTAGCTTTAATTGCTCACCTGACTCTAATTAACGCGCCTCTCTCTCTCCACCTACTTAACTCGCGCTTTTGCGCGTCCTCGGGTGGCTAAGCGGAAAAATAATAATACTACTAATACTACAATGGCTACGTACGGAGACGAATCACTCGACAGCTACGTGTACTCCTCGTACAACCCTTACTCGTACAGATGCCCGAAGCCCAAGAGCTGGCGACAGAAGAGCTACCTGAGCGCGTACGGCGACGCCGAGGGTTATTTCGATAACTACCACCGCGCGCAGCTCAAGTCCATCCTGTCGCAGATCAACCCGAACCTCACACCGCGCCTGCGCAAAGCCAACACCAAAGACGTGGGCGTGCAGGTGAACCCGAAGACCGACGCCTCGGTGCAGTGCTCACTCGGACCGCGCACGTTGGCGGCACGCCGGCGGGACGCAGTGCGCAAGCGCAGACCGGACGGCCAGACTCCCGGTAGCCCGGTTAGCCCCGGGGTTCGGTTCCCGCGCACGCAGGCCGTGTACTCTCCGATTGCCACGCGGGGACTCGCGGCTCTCCTGCAGGACCATGATGATGATGATGAAGAGGAGGAGCAGCAGAAGCGCAGTGGAAGAACCGAAGAGGTGGAGAGCACAGATCAGGGTGAGGAGCTGGAGAAGGGTTTGGAGAACCAAGAACCAGAAAAGCAAAAATCCAAACCAGAGCTTAGTCCCGGGGAAAACCATGATGATGAAGGCGAGCAGATAAAAGTGGATGATGGGATGAAGAATGAGAATAGCGGTCAGGATGACTCCAAGTCCAAGGGCAGAGTGCGCTTCCAGGTGAGAGAATTTGGGCCAGATGGAGAAATTGTTCTGGTACATTTACAGAACAAAAACTTTTTATTTTTTTTATTTTTTTTTAAGCATTTAAGTGTACACCCCAACACACACATTTTCCATGACTTGTATCTTGTTTGAATGCTTAAACCCAGTGGCGGTTCTACACTGAATTGCTCCCCGGGCGAGACTCCCTCCCGGCGCCCCAAAAAAACATGACAAAACTTCACATTTTGTACACACCACACGTATTATTGTAGTAATACTACATGTCGTTCCGTAACAGACCAATTTTTGCAAAAAATAAAAATACTCATAACTTAAATAAATATACTCTGTACAAACAAATATTATTTAAGAACATAGTTATAGCAAATGGAAAATGTCTTTTAAGCTATCTACACATATGTAAACTACACTGGCTATTTACAGTATACTGTAAATATACTGTAAATATATTGGCTATAGCCAACATTAACATAAACAATGGAAATAAATAACTGTACTTGCAACAGTTTTGTTGTAAAGCATAATTTTGTGGTTAAATTTAATTAGATCTCATGTTGTATACACTGCTGAAAAAACAATAGAACCCTGCCCAAAAATAATAGAACATGTAATGGATTTAATGGTTATAATGGGAATTGTATTGGTTTTAATGGTAAGTATAACAATGTCTGCTGGCATATGATGGATTCTATTGGTGGGATGGTAAATCCTATTGGAAAAGTGCCCAAAACACACTACAATAAGGAATTTTGTAATGGTTTCACTGGAAAAAGTTAATGGTTTATAATGGTATTTAATAGAAACCATTAGAATTTCTGTGATGGTTTGTATATTAGGCTTTTATTGTGCTTTTTTTTATTATTATTTTTTTAGCAAGGTAAGCATAGCAAGCATAATACGCAAGAAGGCTAACAATTAACCTAAGAGTTTACGTTATACCACTAATTAACAATGACATGAATACCTTAATCATACAGAGAGAACATTGTTGCATACCTTTTATCTTTTGCCCGTTTCTCCTCATCTTTTCTTTTTTTCCCCCTAAATTGGGCACCTGACAGCTTTGGCCTTTTTCTCTCCATCGTTGTTTACTTTATAATCGACGATCAACAGATTTCCCCCAACGCTGTCACTCACGACCACAAGTCAAGACTAAACCAATTCACCTCCACATCATAACCACTTATTCAGGCAATTTAGCTACAGAGATGTTTTACACAATTGTGTTTTCATGACGTTGGTGCAGTAGTTCGATTGTGAGTGTGAAGGTCCATATCATATATAAGGATAAATAAATGTAGAAACATTTGCATTGGCGTCCTTTAAGCAAGATCTTTCAGACTTCATTATCTCACCTGATCCCCAGAATATTTGTAATTTGGCATTAACAAATCACTCTGGACTCCTCTTAACCATTCTCCTTCTCCTATAAGTTTTTGGAGCAGAAGTACGGCTACTACCACTGCAGAGAATGCAACCTTCGTTGGGAGAGCGCCTATGTGTGGTGTGTTCAAGGCACAAACAAGGTAATGGTATCATTTTTCAAAAAAAAATTTCTTCATTTTTTTCTTCTTCCCCCACATCATGTCTGTTGTCCTGCCTTTACAGGTTTATTTCAAGCAGTTTTGCAGAACGTGCCAGAAGGCTTTCAACCCATACCGGGTAGAGGATATAACCTGTCAGGTGAGAAGTCCCCCAAACACCCCGCCCCCTCCCCCCGCCATGTCGCCTCATTTCTTTTAAAGCGGCTTGACCATTTATTATTCGTTTCAGAGCTGCAAGAAGGCTCGCTGTACCTGTCCTGGGACGGCACGCCACGTGGATCCTAAGCGGCCGCACCGACAGGATCTGTGTGGACGCTGCAAAGGCAAACGGCTCTCCTGCGACAGCACGTTCAGTTTTAAGTACATCATATAGTGTGTTCTTTGAGCCCTGGACAGAACACCTGATGGCGGTTCACTGCTGGGACAAGGGTCTCTGCTATTCATGGCCTCCACCAGAGACAACCTCTGAGACCGAAGCAGAAGTCTTGAAAAGGGAGGCATGGTGCCTATCCCCAGAGACTGATGCTTTTTGTTTTGTTTTTGAACAGCATCAGGGGTCCCAGTAGTAAACCATTTCAGGGGAAAAAGGAAAATAAATTAAAATTGCCAGCAGCACTGGTGTTTTGTGGTTTGCTGTGACCTTTTTGGTAAATGCAACAAGTTGTGGTTAACTAGTGTTTCTTTAAATTAGTACATGGTGTATTCTCCTATTCCTAATTTGGTTAAAGATAATGCAGAGATCTACTCAATTTTTGGTTTAGATTATCACCTGGATATGCCTCATTAGGTCATTCATAACTCGATTTATACTTTTCTTTACAATATTGCATTTGGCAGTCAATATCCAGAGTCCCCCCATATATCTGAGCAGTTGTTCAAGGGCCCAACAGTGGCAACTTGGTGGAGTTTGAACCTGGGACCTTCTGATCACTAGTCCAATGCCTTAAACACTGGGCTAACCCTGCCATTTCCCCCTCTTGATACTCATATCTGCTCCTACAGGAAAGTGGTTGCACCCTGGAATGATTGGTGCGTTTACCTAATAAAGACAAGAGGGGGCTCACTCTCAATTTTGCCCAAGAACACTGCCATGAATAAAGAATTGTACAAGAGCATCCACTCAGCAACTTCTCCCAACTATCCAAGAACAGTTTGGTGATGAACAATGCCTTTTCATGCATAATCAGGTACCTTGCCATAAACCAAAAATTATAACTAGGTGCCTTGGGGAACAAAATATCAATTTGTGCTCAATCCACAACGAGGCAGGTGGACAAACAAACTCAAATCTACATTTTGATTTTAGTGGAGACTTGGTATAATTTCAGAAAGAAAATCCAGAAAATGTGCAGATTTCCTACCCTTGAAAAGTGCAAAATAAAAATCAGTTTGACATGTGAACATATAAAACTAAACTAACTGCACACAGTAATATCTTAGTGTGACCGTGCAGTTGGTATTAGTCACCCAAAGAAGAGAGCAAACAAGACAGATGTGTTCAACTTGCTTTTTATTTAATCAGGACAGGGTAAGGCAGGTGAAACCAAGAGGAGAAACAAAGGAATATGAGGGGGAAAATGGATAACGCACCTCTAAATAAAAACTATTTTCTCCAGGTAAATATATTCATTAAATAATTAAGAACAGCATCCAAAGTGTACCAGAGAAGCAACAGAAAGAAGTTCTTTAAGGAATGAATAGTGACTTAAAAACAAAATAATGTGCCGTGACATTGTCATGTCGCTCTGATGCTGTAAGTAAGCGCGCCATGTTGTGTGGTTGAGCCAAAAAAGAAGCACAGTGCTTTTGAAAAAGCGCATTCGAGCTAAGAACCCATCATCAGCACAGCCCTGAGTCTGGGAGATTCCACCGAGGCAACATGGATGACCAGTGGCCCCTGGTTCCCCCCCTCAGCCGGGGCTTTAAAGTATGGCGTCGGCAGAAGCCTGCGAGCCAACGTGAAGATCACAGTGGAGATTAAGGAATGCATATGTCCAAGGAGAGCTGGAAAAAGAGTGATGGGAACAAACAAGGCCAATCACTTGCTCCCAACCACACTTATTGGTTAAAAGAAAAAGCTTGAAAGTTTATAGATTTGTGTATCTAGGGCAAAGAGGTTTGTTAGTGACCTTTACAGCTGTATTATTTTTTATATATATATATTTTTTACTGTTTTTTTTTTTTTGCATTAGCTTCATACTCTATTCTGTTTGAACAGTGCATTACACAAATGTACAAGGGAAAAATACTGCTTTTACACTATACATTTTTCTAAAATATATACAGAGTACAATAAGTTATTGACATTTCCTTAATGAGTTGCAGCCAGTTTGCACAAATGTGTGCGTTTTATATGTGCTAATGTGCATGTGAGAAGGTAGTTGAAAAAATCAGCCATACGTAACACACCCGTTCTCACACGCTGACATATGAGTCTATGGTTGTCTACAGGCAGCTACTTATTTGGTTATAGAGTACGAGTTTTGTTAGCGCAACCCAGTGAAAGCTAAAGTTTCTGCTTGATGCAGGTCAATAAAGTTAATCCTCTCTTTATACAGAGTCTGAGGGCCGAGCCCTCACTTCTCAATTATACATTAAATACCCATTTACATTTACACCCTAGGATTGTTAGCTCTAATAAAAAATAGATTTCTCAAAAAATAGTTCTTGCAGTGCTTTCTCACTTTCAAGCATGCGTTTGAAAACTCTGATGTACTTATTGTTTTGTCTTGCACACTGTTTCCATAGCAACCCCTCCACCAAACAACCGTTATGAACCCAGTACTCTATGCCCAGGTTTTTTTTTTGTTTGTTTTTGACACACCAGAGGTCATAGGTCATTCCGCTAAAGATTCCAGTTTAGCATCATCATTGCTTGATATCACTTCCTCAGTCTGGTCATCAGTGCTTCTGCACGTTACATTTAGAGAAAAATGGAAAAAAAAAAAAAAGGGGGGGGAAGGAATTTGTGTCTGTAGCACAGTTTAAGTCAATATAATCCCTTAAACACACACACACACACACACACACACACACACACACGTACGCGCGCACACATGCATGTATGTCCATTAGCCCTTTAAGGTGAAATGCCAAGAAATATCCCAGCCCTTAGCCCCTCCCAATAAAGACAGCATACTTCTGTTCCCTGCTGGAAGCTGCTGGCTAGCCTAGCCATTTTACAGTCCGGAGCTGAGGACCGTATTGCGAGTGTTGATCTGGGTCTCCGGGGTAGGCGTTTGGGTGTAGATGTGGCTCTGGGAGGTCTGTGCCTGGCGTAAAGCCTCGCGGATCTGCAGGTTGAGCTCCATGAGACGCGCGCTGGCCTGGGACAGATCTCTGCTCGGCCCCACCACAGCTATGCATCCCGTCTGACCCAGCGTCTGGTGACGGAAGTAGATATGCAGCAAGGTTTGCACAGCATTGTCCTTCTCACTGCCGAAAATGTCGTTAGGCCACAAGCATCTGAGAAAGAACAGGAAAAAAAAAAGATCAGATTGCATACATATATTTACATTTGTAAATTTGCCTTTACTATGATAACACTCAACATCTGGATAACTTTTTAAACATCTTTTAAATCAGCCTGTAGGATTCTGCTTATGTTTATAATTTTATTTTCATTCTCCTTATGGTACAGTAAGTAGACACATTCAAACATAAACCCCCCAAACAGGAAGAGGATCGAAACTAACAGACTAAACTAAACATCATTGGACTAAACCATGTCACCGAACCAAACAAAATGTCACCACACAAAAAAAGTCCTCAGAAACCATCAAACTAAACTAAAAATAACTAAACTAAACATAATATCACCAGACGAAACGGAAAATCACCAGACTAAACTAAATCTCACCAGAATAAATAAATCACCAAACTAAACTAAATATCACCAGACCAAAAACATGTAAACAGGTCATCCGGCCTGACCAAAAACAAGAAAATAGAATCTGAAAAAACATTGAACTACCCCAGGACCCTGTATAAAATTAATTCTGCCCAAATTTCTAATCTACTCAGAGTTCAAACAGGACACAATACACAAAGAAACAAAGTAATCAACATTTGTGTCAAATTTGTGCTAGTGACTCTTCGTGCTAGATCCCGGGAAGGGTTAAAAACCCAGAGTACATCATTTTAGTCAAAGAGACTGAAGCTTATTAGTGTTATTAGGATATAGTGGTGTGGATACACAATGCCAAACATGTGACATAAGACAGAAACTAGTAAAGACAAAAATTGTGTGTTTGTTTAATAACTATAATAGTGCATCATTAAATCACAGACACATTACTCTGGATTTAAACCATTCTTTTTCAGAAGGTTTAAACCAGTAAGTAAATATTTTCAGTGGCTGAACATTGTTTAGTTTAGTGACTTGTCTGTAAAGCATTTTAAGTCTCCAAGTCTGTGTGTATTTACCTAAAGGCTTTGACTTGTGCGAGGGCAGAACTGAAGTCTCGTGCACGAAGGCTCTCGATCAGAGAGTGTATCGCCGTCTCGGTGCTAGACTGCACCGCAGCAGACACGCTCACTCCCTCCTGTCCATCGCTCAATGACTCCGCCTCTTTCAGACAGCTTTCCAAAGTGGCGAGCTCCTCTGACATATTGGTTACCTGTCAGTACAAAACACAAACGTTTCACACTTATATTATTTGTAAAAACCTCTAACAATAGGCATTTACCTCCCTACAAAACCTTAAAAATATATATACAAATTCTATTTGTCCTGAGAAACCTTGTGGCTTTTTCTAGTGAGAGCACACACCATGTCTCTAGAGATAACTAACCTTGTTAGCATTGATCTGTGATTAGATGAATAGATTTGCCCAGCCCTGGAGTTAATCTGTCTTACTTAGAGAAATAATCCAGTTACAGCTATAGACCAAGAGCTTGCAGTGTGCCCAGATACACACACACATTTTACATCACTCTAACAAAACATTCATAAATCAAATATTTAAAATAAAATGTAAAATATTCAAAAGAGTCAGAATGCAGATGTTTGGTTTCAATGCATATATTAATTACACCTTATTCTTACTATATACTACAAATTCTCATCATTCGTATGTCAGTGTAGTACTACACAGGTCAAAACAGGCAAACGTACATATACACACACCTCAGCCTCTCTCTTTATGGTTTCCACTTTGTTAACGAGTTTGCAGTAGGCCTGAAAGAGCAGCAGCAGTTGGAAATGAAGCTTGTACAACCTCCGACACAGCTCCAGCTCCTACAGAGACACAGAATCAACCGTTATTCGCTGATATGTTTTTATCACAGCTACTAGCATGAGCATAGACACATAATTGCAAGGATGGATTGATGGATGGGTAAACAAATAAATGAATGAATGAATGGTCATGGGTTAGAGAGAGGGATAAGATGAAGAGTTAAACCAAAGATTCTCAACCTTTGGGCTGTGATCTCTGGGGGGATTTTTACCTTCTGGATTTATAAAATTCTGTGCAGATATAGCACTTTAAAAATAATAATAAAAGTGAAAAAAAAAAAAGCAAGATAATGATTAAAAACTGTACTTAAAAATGGTTGCAAATTGTGTAAGTTTTTTTACCCCATAAATAATTTCCTGAGCAAAAAATTTATCAACTTGTCATTAATATTTAATAATAACCAGACACATTTCTGCACAGTGTTATGTTTTATTTAAACAATTCTAGCAAGTCAAACATAATTATTGAGAGGCCTCCGAGTGGCGCAGTGGGTTAAAGCACCTATCATCTGGGATCGCAGGTTCGAATCCCGGTGATGCTGTTTTCCTCTCACAGCCGGAGGCACAGAGAGAGCTAA
>JAQMYL010000020.1:1109586-1131664 GCA_030014365.1 Clarias pachynema
CATGTCCGCCGTGTGGAACTATTTCAAAGTGAATGAAAGACGGCAAAACACAGGCGGACTGCAAATTGTGCTCAGCGGAATTGTCCAGAGGAGGCTGAAAAGGTAACGCATTTAACACAAGTAATTTAATCAAGCACGAGAGTTTCACGCCGCAAGAGCCATATTACATGCGAAACAATTCCGTGTCTGTTTCTGTAAATTTAAATCATGTTTATATTAAGTACTCGGTATCGGTAAGTACTGAAATGCAAGTACTTGTATTCCAAAAAAGTGGTATCGGTGCATCCCTAAATATTACTAATATCGTACTCTGACCTGCCACCTGTGATGGGTCCACGAGCGTGTAGCGACACACACTGATGAGTTTGCTCAGCAGGTGTATGGTGAGCTCCTGTGTGGCAGCTGAGGTGAAGCCCTTGAGGAACAGCTGCAGCAGGCCAGGGAAGTTGTACCAGCGCAGCTTGGCCTGTACACGCTCAAGTCGGTCCCTGCTGTCAGTTTTGTCCAGCGGCAGCTGGGCCAGCAACCTGTTCAGCAGGCGCAAAGCCAGCAGGTACTCAAACTCGTAGTCGGACTCCAGGAGCGATGCTGCAATCCAAAAGAGCGTCGCTAGCAGGTTTGTGGGGTCCGCTGGTGGACCAGAGTCTCCTGCACCCGTCCCAGGACCTCCACCTCCCCCTCCCCCACCAGTCAACACCCCACCCTCACAGAGGGATGATAAGCTGCGCGTCCGAGCCAGATTGCCGTGGTTAGCTCCGGAGCGGTCGGCCACATCCAGGGTGTTGCTTCTCCTCCGGTCGCCCCTGCGTTCGCCCATAAGACTGGCACGTAGCGAGTTGCTGCGTATGTGACTGTAGTTCACGTGTAACAGGCCACCAGCGCCCAGATTCAGCTGGCCGGTGCTCTTCCTGTTGATGGCAAACTTGGTACCTAGCAAAAGATCATGGCACGACCCTCTGCAGAAATATAGACATTTCAGTTAGACTTTAATAACTCACTAACAGCTTCTCTTTTGCTTAATTAACAATAACTATATTCAATTAAGTGCCTAACTAAAGTACTATACTACAATATTATATTAATACAACTATACTACTATACTGTACTATGTAATAATAAACATCAATTAAGAAAAATTTTCTTACTGTGATAATGCAGTGAGCAGGTCATAGTTCTTCATGCTATCAGCCAAAGTATCAATACCAGCTTCCAAAGTTAATAGTAACTCTATCACAAAGCCCTGGGCAGACAGGACAAAAGAGAAAGTGAGTAAGTGTGAGTGAAAACAATAAGACTGTCCATAGATATA
The DNA here is from genome assembly GCA_030014365.1 of Clarias pachynema. Lineage (NCBI taxonomy): Eukaryota > Metazoa > Chordata > Actinopteri > Siluriformes > Clariidae > Clarias > Clarias pachynema. Next base: position 1,110,896 of record JAQMYL010000020.1, read on the forward strand.
ACTTTAGATATTTATAGAGAAAAATGTAAAAAATAAAATAAATTTTAACGTATAAAACATTTGTAAACCCATTGAAACCCTGTAAATAAATGTATAGGTAATGATTTAATTTGATTAAGCCAACATGTCTAAATACAAATGAAATACAGAACGTGAATGGTTACATCAATTGAAGATAAAACCCTTCCTGTGCATGTATAATTGATTCAAAGGAGAACAGCAAATATTTTTATAAAAACTAACCCTGACCTCTGTAGCCATTATAAAGCTGTAGCCTATGCTACTGATGTTACCTGAGCCTCCTCTCCTGGGTCCCCCACAGTCTCCACTAAACGCGACAGCACATCTGAGAGCGTCGAGGCCGTGAGCGGCTGTTTCAGAGCTCTGAAGATCTGAAAAGAACGGCCGGCGTAGTGGCGAGAGGAGCATGACAGAGCAGTCTGCAAGGCCACTTCACTCAACAGCTGCTCCAACTGAAATCCTGTTCACATAAACACACACAGGTCCCATCATGGAGAGGCTGAAGAACTTCTTCCTCTGACTACACAAAACCTCAGGCCAGGTCAGTAACAAAATAGTGAAAACCAAACAAAGCACACACTAACCTGACGGACTCTGTTTGAAAACGGTAACAACGTGTCTCAGGAAGACGCTAAGCTGCTCTGCGCTCTTGATGTTGGTATTTTTAGGAGACATGTCCTCATGATTCCACAATGGACCTCGTTTCCTGTAAGCCAATCAGAGACCACCATAAGTCCAGGAAGTGACTCAGTAGAGCACAACATAAGGTAGACAGAGCACACAGCTTCCAAAATATGATCAACTATGAAAAATCTGGGGTCACACATATCCACACACATGCAAAGCAACAATACCCTCTCCAGTTAGATATGGCTGTGGACACAAGACAATAAACAAAGCCTAAGCACAGACAAGTCTGCAGTTTGCTAATTATGTGTACAGGCTCACACCAACATTGTCTCTCACAAAACAAGTTAGCAGGGCTTTTCAGTATGCACGCATCCAGTATCAAATAACTCAAACACTAGACAGGGTTGCACATTTGACATAAACACGCATACATATTTTGCATTACACATCAAAAAAAATTTATTGACGGCTCTAAAATATGTGAAGGACCATTCAAATAGTAAGTAATGGACTTCATGATAAAAAAGAAGTGCCTTGCACTGACTCTCACCTGGAGCTGATGAACTCGATAAGGTTTTTAACTTTTTCGTCCTGTTCAGCAGAGAGCTGTACCTCACTGAGCAGTGTGTGGGGGAGATGTGGCAAAGCCGTACCACCTAGACTGATACTGGAGGAAGTGGAGCTGGAACTCAAACCGGAGTCTGTCATGGGGGAAGGCTGGTATTCTGGTACCAACTCTGACACACCTGATGAAATAAGTTTCACAATTAACAGACTGCAAACACCAGCATACATATATAATTTACAGATATACAGTACATACATATACGTGTACATACCTGTAAGGTTGAACTCGTGGGGGACGGGTTTAATGGTGAGAACCCTTGGTTCGTGGAACTCACGGTTGCGCAGGAGAACAGAGGCAAGTGATTGGACACTGTTGTTGGTTCCCTGGACGACCAGCAGATGGAGCAGCAGGCGCTTGCAGTGCTCATAGACCTCTGGGTGCTGGTGGTCAAAACCTACAGGGAATCAGAAATCATTAACCATCTGTCAACACAAACAGCTATCCATTTTATATCTATAAGAAGGTCATTGCTCTCGTCAGGTGGACAAAAATTTATATTACCAAACAATGAGAGGAAACGTAAATGATGAGATGATTTTTACTTATTAATTATCACTTGCCTCATTTGTTTGTTTTTTTTAAAGCAAAAATAAAACACTTTAACTCAACAACTTTTGCGATTTCCTGAAGCAAATCTCTTTTCCACATACTTTTAAATACATAAGAGTGACTTTTTCCACCAGGTGATGCAAATGCTACACAGGTCACGGTTAACTGTTCATGCCGTTAAAAAAAAGCCAGAAATAAATTTGCTTGTTAGAAAATATTGTAGAAATATCAATCTTTAATGAAAGGAAAAAGGAAAAAAAAAGTTCTGCAAACAGATATTTCATGCAAAATCTATGCAGTCATTTTCAGGACTAGGGTTGGAAACATAAATGCATGTGACTGGTTTACCTATGAAGATGGCATGCAGTAGAAGATGCACGTAAGCGCTCCATTCCACTTTGACACCATGGTCCACGATCAGGTCAGTGAGCAGGATGACAGCAATGTTACACCTGCAAAAAGGTTTAAATGTGAGTGACGGGAAACAGTGACCACGAGGAACAGACTAGTTTATGATGAGCTTGTTAAAGAGATGTTCATCAAATGATCGAATACAATGTACTTTATATACATCACAGAACCAGCGTTCATATCAGTGCTAGCACGGCTGTGTGTTTAGACTGCCTCTTTTCAAAGTCATTCGGAATAAACGCACTTGACAAACAAACAAACAAATGTAAAAGAGTGTAACCTGTGAAGGGAAACTCCAGGTGCAGTTGTTTCTGGCAGATAGTCAACCAGTGGAGACCAGCAGCCTCCCGTGGGTGGAAACGGAAGGGGCTCAGGACAATTATGCTCCATGACCTTCAAACGCCAGTTAGCATAAACAGGCATAGAATCACCTGAAGTGGTGGGCAGAAAAAAAAAAAGAAAAAAAAAAAAGTTGTAACCTATGGACATGACTGGTTATTATTAGGCACGAATGAAGATTTAATACTACAAATGTACTTATAAGATAAAAAAAAAATAAATAAATAAAAAAACTCACTTTTCTCATCTTCATACGAGCCTCCAGAGCTGCTGCTGTAACGGGATTCCAGACGGTGGTGCTGTCTGTTCAGATTGCTGTTTAGCCCACTGTAGATATCCAAATGAGAATAACTGCACACACAGAAATGAGCATCAATATCACCCTAAGCAGTGAATGCAGGGTAAATGTATGAAAGAAAATAGGCAGTACATAGTCTGCTTACTTATCCTCCATGTTGGGATCCTTCATCTTGTTGTCATGGTGGCCATCAGGGCCAGGAACCATAGTGTTACTGCTAGAGGCAGTACCTGTTTCCAAAGACAAAGAAAAATACTTACTGGGGGAAAAAAAGTACTATTAAGACAGGGATTGATAATAAAATTAATATATCCCCAAGTTAAAAGGAATTATGTGATGCTCACCAGTGACAGAAGGGATTTTGTAGGAGGAGGTGATCCGGTAATATGGTGGGTTATCCATGTGGGTTACAGCAGAGCTTACAGCGTCCGTCAGCTCCAACTCGGTCATAAGCTCCTCCAAAAGCTGCATGGTTTTGTCTCTTCCCAGGTAGACCACCACACGTTTTACCTGCAAAAACAAACATAAAAACATTTTTAGCATCAACACTATGGTTCCTGGCCCTGATGGCCACCATGACAACAAGATGAAGGATCCCAACATGGATGCTCCTTCATGTGATGATAAAAAGGTGGCTGACTTACATAAGTCAAGAGACTTGGCTCGCTGTTGACTCCAGATATGCTGATGAGGAAATGCAGGATGATCTTGAGATTTTTGGGCCAGCTATCTGCCAATGTGGTCCATACATTCTCAATCTCTGACCATGCAAACTCATCTCCGTACTGGACACACACACACACACACACGTTAGGCAATACTTGAGTGTGCAGCGTTCATGTTTTCAGTAATCAGTGCTGAATAAACGAACAATACTCCAAAAATGCTGAGTCATCACGGAAAATCCAGCCAGCATGTGTACCTTAGCAGTCATGAACATGAGGTTGTTTAGGATCATGGTGGTTGCCTGTGGAGATCCCCAACCCTCTCCTCGAAGCCACCTGCGACTGTTTACCATCATCTCACGTTCGCGTGTGTTTTCCTCCTCCTCCGGATCCTCCTGCCGGCGTACCAGCGGCTTAAAATCTACCAGCTCCACGTTGTTCATCCATGGCAGTAGGTAGTGCAACATCACCTGTCTACCACCAGGGTGTGCTGTCTGGATTCTCTGACTCACCTCTGCATTTGGACAAACAATGAAGAGCTGGTCAAAGATATGCAAAGTAAAAGTGAAATTTGGAGTCAAGATGTCAAACATTGGACTTTGTTTTTTACCTGAAAAAATCGGGAGTGTGAGCTCAGGATATGTTCGTGCCAGCTCTTCACTGAGCTGGTAGTAAGACACTGAGTACAGATGGGGCAGCGGTGATGGTGGAGTCAGGACTCCATCAGTGCGTTGGATCTCCAGTTTATGGGCATAGCGGAAGAGCTTTGGCTCCAGGATCTAACATATTCATGGATTACAATCAACAACACATATTTTTAACTGATTCCTTCAATATTTTGCACAATGAAAGCATAAGGCACATATTCAGAAATGTTAGATAGAGCTAAATGAGCACGTTTTCTACCTGAAGTAGCTGCATGGCCACTTCATAAATGTCTCTAGAAGAATCTGCAGCCTTAAAGAGGATTAGGTTCAGTAGCACCACCGTATCAAACTGATAATCCCTGCCACAAATAACCAAGACATAATAAACACACTCTCTCCTCCTCAGACAACACTCACAAAGAAGCACTCATATAAAGTCACAAAGGTTTACTTAGCTGTACCTGTTTTGAAAAACGTTAGCAATGGCTCGGAAGCAGCCAGTGGCGACCCTGCGCGAGCCTGTGTAGCAGCGATCCACAGCCCAGAACATCAGATTGCTCTGGTCTGGGTTCAGTTCTAAGAGCAACATCACTGCCTCACAGCCAAGCTGGTGAACCTGCAAACACATTTCACACATTCACACAGGCTATAACAATAAATAATCAAATAACTGCTTTTCAAGCTGTATCACATAGAGCACTTGCACTTTTAAAGAGTGTATGGATTATTACCTTGCGGTCCTGTGAGTCCAGGATGTTGTCTAGCCATTTGTAGAGGTATCCATCAGAAGAGAGGCCGACGTTATCAGCCACGGGGCCACAACAGAGGACCGCAGACATGGCCTGGAGAAAACAGGTGTAATTAAGAGAATCACTGGTGGCACTTAATCCTGTTTCTGTATAAATCTGAGCACATTCGTGTGTATGTATGTCTGTGCTTACTTTGAGAGCACAGTACTGGTGTCTGTTTATCTGCATGTTCCGGTCACTGTAGCGGTCTAGAGGAGTGAACATAATGCTGAAGGGTCCGGCCCAGTGACTGAACAGCATGAACAGACTGTGTCTCAGAGACTGCTGGGGGAAAATACTCCTCCTCTGGTGCACTAGGGAACACAGACATGAAGACTCCTTCATTTAAGAATTTAATATTTAAGAATTTATTCCTTTAATAAAACTTTCAGAAACTACAAGACAGTAAAGTGTGCCTTTAAAGAATAAAAAAAAATACAGAATAATGTGTAATGAGTGCATATTTTGGAGTGAGTGCTTATAAAGGATGTACCTGGTACATTTTGGATTATGTTGGCCACCAGGGCGCTAAAGTGCGAGCGGATGTCTCGGAGTGTGTCTGAGTCTTTGTCATTTTCAGCCTCAAGTAGTTGACGTGTCAGATCGACGTACTCTAACAGGGTACTGTTCAGAGAATGGCTCTCCCCATCCAGCCCCCCACTCCCACTGCATACACACAGAAAAACAGACAATCAAGCCCAGAAACACAAAATATAACAAAGATCATACACTTTGGAACTATATGAGGAAAAGAAAATCCTCAGCACTAACTACAATGTTAATTAATCTGATCTCATGTCTAAGATTTTTAAATAGAAAAGGTTTGGCTATTTTACAAATGATTAATACAGTCAATTCCTGACTTACAAACATTTGAGTTAAGAATTTCCGCAGATACAAACAGACAGTGGTTTTACGAACATTTGTAGATGCAAACAAATCACGAAAGTAGTTCACGTGTGTTGTAAAAATAAATGTTTACAATTATAAACAATGTTTTCAGTGTGTAAGTGAATGTATAAAACATCCAAAGTCTGGTATATTGTATGTGTGAGAGTGTGGGGGTGCGGGACAAATGAGTCGGCCTCGCCGCTTTCAGTGAATCAGGAGCACGATGACAGAAAATAGCTGTCAAGCTGTTCCTATGGTGAATAACCCTAATTTAGTGAAATCCTCACCGAGACCTCACCGAGTTCACAGTCCAAAATAGTGGAAAACAGCTGACAGAATGACATCCGGGATTACCCTCGTGATTTAAAGGTGCAGAGACAACACTTTTTACATACCAGTAAAACCTTGGATTGCGAATAACTTAGATTACAACTTAGTTCGCAAGTTAGCAAGGATTTTGCACAACGAGCAGTTTCTGCCGAGCCAATAGTTATTCTCTCTCTCTCTCTCTCGTGCGCGCCCTGCGGGATTGTGTGTAACCGTCTCATACGCTCGGATACATTGTATATTCGTGTCAAAAGGCATACAAGACTCACTTTGCCCGTTCATAAGTAGGCGATAACCTGTATTTGAACATGTGACTGACAGGTATTTCTTATTGCCCAGATGTGCTCTGTCTGATTTACTGAAATTAATAAGACACTTAATTAATTAATAGTTCTGAATGTCTCCTTTTGGTTTAAACGCTGGGTTTCACCTGAGAATGCTGCATTAGTTGGTAATAATGATAAACCAATATGCAGACCAGTGGGCTATCTACAGGAGAATGGCGAGGCATTTTCACGCTCATTAAAAAGGGGAAAATCAATCAGAGTAATTGCACCAGCATTGGGCATAGCCAGTACAACAATTTGAAATGTGCGGAAAACCAGGAATCACATAATTTTAAAAGTGAATGCATTCAGAGTGGAGCATTTTTAAATATCTCAATCATTTGCTTCATTGCTTCACGCAAAGCCATGAGAAAAATTATACACTAAATAAACCACTATATAACAAACTCTTCATAATTAGAATAAATCCCAGAGCTTGATATATAACATGTTCACATATTAAAATTTACACCTGCTCATGAACATGATTTAGATAAAGAGATAAATGAAGTAAAGAGACAAAGTTCCGTACATCTGGCTGATGACTCCTGAATCTGCCAGCAACTCAAAAATCCGGACCAGCTGGACTCTGAGGATGTCACGACGCCGACGCCGCTTCATATTCTAAATAAACAAAGGAAATGATAATTAATAGCGGAAATATCTCATAACACAAATGTATTCACTTGAAAAGAATATATCTTTAGGACTTATGTCATGAAATGCATACTAGATAAACTTGTGATTCTCCCTGTTGCCCTAACTAGAATGCTTTATTAAAAAAAAATTTTTAATAAAAAGTTCTCACCTCTGGCCTTCTCTCCAGAGCCTCTTTAATGATGGGGTTCAGCTCCTCTAAGAGCTCTCTGAAACACAGAAACAAACATGACATTACTGAGACTAACATCAGACGCACAAACGCATTTACACCAACACTGGGAGCACACACAGTTCATGATTCGATGAGGTGAAATCACAGTAGATACATCACACAGATATAGACACACCTGAAAGCAACAGGGTTGGTCCGGCCAAGCCCCAGGACAAGAGACTCCGTTATGTCCATGCTTTCTGAGCGCATCATAGGAACCACATGCTTGAACAAGGAAGAGGGGGACGGAATGCCAATGATCTGCACGCACACAGACAGACACACAATCCTTAGCCTATATACCAAGACACCAAAGTAACTGTCCTCACTTCATACATCTAATTTAACATATAATATTTAATAAATTGGCCCAACAACCCAATTTATGATGCACATCATGATATCCATATTTAACATTTAGCGGTGACTCTCTGACCCTTGACTCGTAGCTGTATCCACTGTCTGGGGTGGACGCCAGCGTCTCTGGAGGGGAACAGCGGACAGAGCCGGTGGCTGAGGACGATGAAGAGGATGACGAGGACGATGAGGAGGAGGTTGTGGAGCTGCAACAAAGGATCAGGTAGTTCCTCCACAGGCCGACGTACGAGTCGCTGCTGCTCAAGCTGTTCATTTTCTTAGCATTGATCGGGCTGCTGGAGAGGCGTGGGGGAAAATGTCAGGAAAAAAAAAAGTGGGGTAGATTTGTTACACAAACTACAGTGTCTAACTCAGTCTACGCTTACTTTTAAGAGGTGTCTCTTTACTTCATTTATTTAAAGTAAAGCCTGCTATAATACTCATCAACATTAAAATAAGTTGAGCCTTTATTTTTCACATATACATCACTTGATGGTGAAAATCTTACTTTGCATTTCCCAGCCTGGAGGGCTTGGTTCAGATACAGTGCCCCTGAAAGCTGAGCTGGGGCTTGAACCAACAACCTTCTCAGATCATTAACCCAGAGCCTACCTTATCCCACTGAGTTACCACTGCCAAACAGAAACTAAAATAATGCCCTTACTTGATGTCAACTTGGGGAGAGAGCAGCTGAAGCCGGGTGGAGGCAAAATGCCAGGCGTAGCTCAGCGCGGTGGGGCAGTGCTTGGGCAGGTTCTCCTGGCGCAGGTAGCTGGACAGGCTGATGACCCACGTGTCCTGACCCTGAGTCACGTGTGCAAAAACCCAAATGTGAGACGGACTGACTACGTCAAACTGGTGGCTGATGGGAGAAGAGCTCCATTCGGCCAGGGTCAGTAGATCTATTCCACTGGGACAGTACAGCAGACTAGTCTGCACAGAGAGCACATGAGCTGAGTAACAGGAATGATGCACTTAATATGATGACATGGGGGATGAAGTTATAGACATGCACACTGAATGTGAGTGCACATTTCCTACCTGATCTGCACCAGTGAGATGGATAAAGCTCTCCAGTACTGAAGCACTCACCCTATCCATCACATCTACAGCCAGCTCTTCATCACCCTGAAGCAAAGTGAAAAAGCACTGATTTTAAACAAAGTGAAAAAGCATTGTGAAGAAGCATTTGTTTAAAAGTAAAAAGATAGATACAAGGAAGCTCTTTGTAGTCATGGCAGTGGTTACCTTGGCGATTCCCAGGGCGTTGTGGAGTGCACGCACTTCTTTAAGGATGTTTACAGCTAGGCGGCGCGTGGCCGGTCTACAGCTACACAGCACCACTAGAGCCAGCCCCTCCACCACATGCAGCACGCTGACGATAGGGGAGCGCTCCAGGGGTAGACACCCACTCCCCTTCGAGCCCTAACACACACAAATATAAGTACACAAGTTCTTCTTTCAAGTCAACATGACCTAAAATTTGATTAAACCTTTTTAAAAATCCATTTCTGCATACAACATGAATTCATGCTATGTTATCATCTCAAAAAATAAAGCATCGACTGACACACACCTGTGAGTCCTGGCTGCGATTGCTGTTTTGTACAGCTGCTTTCCATTGACTGATGAGCTGGAGGAGCATCTTGACGGCATTGTCCAGCAGTGTGGGGTGCACGTCCGTCACCTCCCGCACGATGAAATACACAAAGCCTGAGATCACGTCCTCCCTCCAGTCAGAGAAATCTAACATAAGAGCCTGCAGAGTGTTGAAGGCCAAGGCACGCAGCTCCTCGTCCATGTGAATGGTCAGTCTGCAGCATAAGCACACATACATGGGAATTACAGGTCTAGAAATATCCATCAGGTGCACATTTAAGCCTGATTTTTTTTAAAAAGTAAAGTTAAAGATAAGAAGAGTGATTCTTTGTCAAATCAAATCAAAGGCAGGAAACAGGACACTATGGATTTTGCTGATTTCTATTCCACAAGTTTGAGAATAAAAGCTTGATTATGTTTTGAGTCCACTCTCACTCTTTAGACCATTTTAAAATTCTCCCCGAAGTGCTTTGTGATTTGTAAATCATAGGCAGACTGTTGTTTTGATGCAATTTTCGATTTGATTCTATAGATCTTTTGCACAGGACATCACAAACTTTGTCAAAAAAGGATGTTACTTAATCGATGTGAGTGCTAAAACCCACATTTAAAAATAGTAATGCAATCACTTTTAGCACGAAAACACAACAGACAATGTTATGTTCATCTTAAACAACACTTTGTCTTCTTATTAACTGCTTCTAAATTGTTATGAATCTCCTCTGAACCTTCCGTGTTGTTCTGTACATCAAACGCGAGTTACACAGCTAATTAGCTTCTAACAAAGGCTGAATCTCAAATTGCTCTCTAACCCTTTACCAAGGGCACTACTTGATGTGAAATGGCATTGTGCACCTACACTACATGGTACTCACAAGACTGCAAAAGGTCGAAGGCACTAATGTTACATGAAAATGTCTGATTTGTGTTAGCCATTTTTACATGCATTAAAACTCCTAAAAGTATTTATTTTATAATTTATGCTGCTGATTTGTAAAAATGATATATCTCATACAGTCCAGTAGGTGGCAATAATGCACCAACTGCCCATAGACTATGAGTAGTAGTAATAAGAAGAATCAGCAATAATTGCTATATATTACTAATATTATTGTAGTAAAAAAACAAACAAACAAAAAGCCAATTTGGAGCATTTAGCATATGAAAGTTTACTTAAACTATCAAAAAAGTCTAAATCTGTAAAATGCGTTTGTAAATAGTTTCACGGATCACAGATCATAAACACTGGATCATTGATCATAGCTAGCAACCCATGAGTACACCAGGACTAGGTATAACCTCATCAACTACTTCTTTTACTTTTCCGAGAGTGTGTAGAGGGCTGAAGTGACAGGTCATTACCTGGCCAGGAGCTCAATCAGGTCTTGTCTGCTCATGCCATCAGGGATCAGTCTGGGGATGGCGGCTACACATGTCCGGAACAGATCGATCTTCGGCTTTCTCTCTCCGCTAAAACAGGATGTGGTGAAAGATGGGCACATTGTATTACACACCTTTTATATGCAACTGCATTCCAGCTGTAACTATAATGCAACACTCATTTGGATTGAATAGATATAACCCGAATCAATATAAAACATGAGAGAAAGAGGGAGCGCATGCACTCACGTGATCATGTCCTCTGGTTCTTTATTAGACATTTGCATGCTGGTCATGCTCATAGAGCGGCCCACCTCTTTATCCAGGTGCCTGAGGATGTTATCTAGAGCCTTTCTCACCTGAGGGTAGTACAGAGACATTCCTACATGCACGCACGCACACACACACACACAAAAAGGACAAATACATTAAACAGGAGAAACACAAAAGATACTTTTTGTGTTTTGAATTTACAATAGAGGCAGTCAGACAATATAGTCAGTACTGACTATAAAAAAACTTTAGCTGCAGCCTCTGAGAAAGTCTGAAAAATGCTTTCAAGTATAAAACAATGGGCTGAGATACACAGAAATAATAAATCAGTGGCTGGAATCCAGACAAAACAACAAAAACTCTCTTACATTGCTATGTTCCTAAAAAGGGAAAAACTGATTATTCAGAACGCACCACACAGCCAGGACACAAAGAAAGCTATTCTGTTTTTAGGTTTCTTAGTCGCAGCCAAATAGAAAAGACTGCAGAGAAAGGACAGGATTTCTTACCAATGACCTTGGCCTCCTCATCGGTAAGCGTGGTATTAAGAAAGATTTTTTTGACTCGTAAGGTGTTGCCTGAGGGTAGGATGACACCAGTAGTGGGCATAGGTGGTTCGCCGTCTTTCTGTTGGAGGCTGTCTGCTATCACTAAGAAAGCCCGTAAACCAATATTCATTCTCTGACAAAGCAAAAGAGATAGGTGTAAGAGAAAGGGAAGGTAAGAGTAATACAGTGGAACCTTGGATTGCGAGTAACTTGGTCTGCGAGCGTTTTGCAAGACGAGAACATTTTGTAAATAAAATTTAACTTAATAAACGAGCGAGGTCTTGATAAACGAGTAGTACGCATGTGCTTTGTCTGCCAAGCGTCACGTGATCACAACTAAGCAAGTGGTTCTTCACTCCCGCGCGCAATGGGATTATGGGTAATGTCCTCCCATGCTCAGTCTTAGACACACTAACAGAAACACTGTTCTGTCGGGATTCTTTCCAAAGGTAAAGTGCAGGTTAATTTTTTTAATTTTTACCTTACAGCAGTGATTCTATTGCGCTTGCTAGTGTCATTAGAGAGGTTCTTTGTTAAAGAGGTTTCTCGACAGAGTTGTGTTTCTGTTAGAGCGTGTGTTTGCGCGCGCATGCACATGTGTGTGTGAAAGTCTTCTCCCTTCCTCCTTCTCTCCTCTTCACACATACACATCGAACGAATCATCGGAGTTTCCATTATTCCAGAACAAATTATGCTCGCAATCCAAGGTTTAGCTGTAATGACTTTATCCTATATATACACTCTATGTGTGGTTCCATACCTCTGGGTTGATAGTAAAAGTCTTTTGAGACTTGCCAACACAAAGCAGGTCATAGATGATTTCTTTCATGGCAAAGTCCAGCCTTTCCTGAGAACCGCAGACACAGCGCATGGACAAATGAGAGTTCATTAAGGACATAAAGAGCTTCAAGAAATACTTCCAGATACCAAGTCTAATTTTCTACACCAGAAACACTCCTGTTGAAACTGACCTTTCATTTACCTTGTTAGCTCGGTCAGAATGTTCATGAATTATCTGCATGAATCATTCAAGGCATAATCTTTTCCTTTTATTCTGACTGTGATATCACTAAACAACTCAGGGAGACCACAATAACCTTGTGGCTGCTATAGTCAACCTCATCTGCTATACATCTGCCCTTAATATATTTTAAACATTCAGATAGATAAAAACAAAGCAACGCAAGCCCAAACAAATCATGTGTTACTTAAATGGTTGTTCATGTGACAAATAAAAGTTGAATTTGTGGAAGAATTTTCACTCTGCCTTTCCTCCAAATAAAAAAAAAAATGAAGCGCAAGTTTCTAAATCCGCAGAGACCGTAAGTGAGACGACTTGATGCAAGTTTCCAAGTTTACCTGAGCAATGAACTGAATGATCTTGACAAAGATGTTAAGTGGTGTGTCCCTGGGTACCACACTGCGGGAGCCCTTGGGAAAAAGTGCTGAAACAATACTGAGAAGGCGACTGGAAGAAAAAAGAAAGGAGAGCTTAGCGATCTCTGCGTACTATTTGCAGTAATAACCACAAAAAGAAATTCACTTTTATGTTCTTACACTTTTATTCCTCACAGTTTATAATTTCTTACTGTACAGTCTGTAAGTTCTGAATAATCTATAGCCTTCTAATTTAATTCTATTCTATTTTGATAACTTCTGTGAATATTTTAAAACTTTCAGCCAGAATCTTTGTAAAAACTAATTCTTATTCTTTTATTACCTTGAAAAATTGTATTTCACTTTAATTGTACTCTCACTCATGGAGAAATATTTCTTTTTAGGTCACAGGCAGTTGTATAAGAATCACACTGCACATCTTACTGTGTGTGTTACAAATAAAATTAGAATTTGTATATTTAGCAATTCTGTGAATGTCACTAAACAAAAAACATGCACGTTTTTTTTTTTTTTTTGCAGAATATGTCTGGGTTACCTTTGTGTGGTGGTGTTGCTCTCGCACTTGATCCTGATAATGTAAACCCACAGCAGCCTGTAGAGCGACTCCAGTGCTACACGAGACATTTTGGGATCTTTGTTCTAAATAAAATAAAACGTGTATATAATCTTTAAAGAGCATCTCACATTTGTGAAAATATCAGACATATAGTATACAAGAGGCATTCAAGTCAAGTGATGAAATTTCCATTAATGAAGTTGCTGCGAGGCCAGTGTTTCAGACATGAAGCAGACAGTTTGATGATGGCTCCGGCAAACGGAGAAAACTTTCTAACTTGATGGTATCCAAGCACTAGTGAAATGCTGGGTTAAGTGCGTTAGTGTAGCAGTAGTGTAGGGATTACATAGAGAAATAAAGGAAGTTTTGCCTCTTATAACTGTGTTCTGTTATTCTGCACAATCAAAAGTCCTGGTTTGACTTGAACACCCTTGTACACTTCATTCACTGAATCTAATGTGAAAAAAATCAAACTAGTTGTGAGTATATGCATTGATGATTCCAATCCTTGTAGGCTTAATTTAAGTGATTTAACAAGCCACAACTTAATCTCAAGAAAAGATAACTGATATTCTTATAATTAAAACCTGCAAATAAGCCTTTAACATATAACCAACATGCATTAAACTCCTCATACACTCCAGGTCCATTACAAATACCCACAACTTCTAAAAACAGACTAAACTGATTCCATTATCGCTCTCGCAAAGACAGACTGTGGACTAAAGCACATACACGGGTATGACGACTACAAACAAGGTCAAACAGACCACTTTTCTTTAAGACAAAGTGACTGAGCTTGTGTGTATGTGAATAGTGACTTTTCTAAATGCTACTCAAATCCACACCTGCTATTAGAAGCTCAATTGTCTACTCTGCTATTACAATGGAAAGGGGGTTTAAAGCACAAATGATCCATGACTCAAATTCGCCCATGTAGTAGACAAAGCCAATCAGGAGACCTCGTAAAAACAAGATCAGCTCCCCTGACAGTTAGTCACCACTCACCTGGAGGGTCTCAATCTGCTTACGGATGCTGTTGTTTGATGGCATCTGGAGCAAATGAATTTGTGAGATGGGGAAAAATGAAGAAGAGAAAAAAAGACAGAAAGAAAGGAAAAGATGGGGAGGGGAGTTTGATCAGTGGGGGGAAAACATGCACGTTAAAAACAAAAGAACAAAAGGTGATAGTAAGAACTAGAGCGAGAGCAAACATGACCTAAAACAAACCAAACTTTAAGCAAACAACTAATAACTCAGAGCGGTTTGTGAGAGTTTTGTACCAAGAGCTTGGAAGGAATCTGTAATATATCCTTCAAGTGAATCATGGACGATGCAAAGATAATGGAGAAATGCTGATGCTGTAATCTATTGTGCTACTGTAGGTATGAAGTAGAAATGTGCCTCAGGACAGTAGTTGTTAGAAACTACAGATTCCCAGATGGGACGTCACAACAACATGGCGGCTCACACTTACTGAACAGGAACAGATTTAAAATATATATATATTTTTTAAAACTTGATGTTACTTATTTAGCTTGTGTGGTGTGTTTTATCGTAACTCAGATATACAGCTTAAATTTTACAAGACTTAAACCTCATTTTATAAAAAATATTATAAAGCACAGATAAGGTGTAAATAACTGAAGCTCTTCTTTAGTATTCAGAGATTAGATACAAAAATACGACTATGCTCCAGGGATCCATGTTTTGCCAAGCTGATATATCGAAACATTTTTATATCAAAATTCATGAAATAATTACCAGTACAATGGATTACAGCATGATGCTAGGTGCTGTAGCAGTAAGAGTAGTGTTAGAGCACTAATTAGTAACAAACAGCTTAAAAGAAAGAGAGGCAAAGTGATTTCAAAGGCTTCCGCTGGTTGGGTTTGGTGGGGGGGGACAGAGACAAACATGAAGCGAAAGGGGTTATAAAAAAATAAAGAAGAAGACAGCTGTGGTAAAAAGCAGAACTGAACAGGGAGAGATCATGGATCAATCAAGAAGAAACCAACCCCATAATGAGCTTACAGAAGCTTCTAACCATCATTCATGCCAACTCTGCTTTAAATCATTGAATCTATAGATTGATTTTTATACACAAAAACAAGAAATCACCATGATTGTCTTAGAAATCAGTTTGGATTACAGGAGCAATTAAAGATGCCTCGTACGACCGAAGCAAAGCCGATAAGCTCAGAATAAATGCTAATTGAACCGGAATCACCAAGAATCAAGTGTAAAACAAAAAAAATCACACTGAATTACACACACATGATCCATCTTGAACATCGACTTTAAATCAGGAAAATTCATTAAGGGGAAAAAAAAGTATCCTCCATCACCAGGAGGAAAAGGCAAGAAAAATATTTTGACAATTTGCAACAGATCAAATATTTATTAATTGTTCTGCACAGTTTCAGCTTTGAGCAACACACAAGCATACAGGATCTACACATGCACTATTTTATTAATGAAGAAATAAAACAGTGTATTGTATATGATATACTGTAAAGAAAAGTGAGTTAATATTAATAATAAATTAGTACTTGCTGTAATGTACCTTTAATTGAATGGATTGAATTAACTGAATTGGTTCTTTTGAACATTTACAAGCAGTAAAAACTAAAACACCACACTGTACGTTATTGCCCTGCAAATGTGAAACAATCCTGACATCCACGTTCTAGGAGTGTAATACTGTAATTACCCTGCAGACCTGCCAAACCCTAAAGAAAACTATTGTGTAGTTGGTGGAGGTGGGATTCGCAGGTAATAACACGGTACATTTTCACAAATAAGCTAATAATAATGGTAGAAACATTAATCTAAAGTATATACACATGGGATTTATGGGAAAAGCTGCTGCTTATCTTGACTAGTTTAAATGTAAACATTCAAACGAAAGCAGAAAAGTTGACCACAGGCAAGTTACTTTCTACCTATTCCAGGAAAAAAAGCTATAAATAAATAAGTTTCCACATCAGCATCATGTCTACATTTTAAATACCACCCAAAAGCGGCAGCCCTGATTATCAACCATTCCAGATTCCCACACTGACTGACTCACCTGCAGTTCCTAAGAGTTTCCTTTTTATACGCATTATATATAATTTATATTATTACTATAATTATACTAATATATCTGCATATATTTTTGAGATCATATTACGCATCTAAAGCAGCTGCTCACTGAGCTTTATTAAAATAATGTCACAACACTGTCACTTTCAGAGGTGATATCCAGGGCAGCCATGAGGAGGTCAAGCAAGCCCTAGAATATCAATCCAGCAAAAGTCATTTCGTGACGTTGATGTTATTTGCCTTAGGGACTGTGACTAAAATTCTAAAGCATTATGCTAGATTAAACTGAAGATATGATGCAAAAAATAAAAATAAAAGACAAAAAATAATTTGACTGTACAGTATGTTGGTTATGTTGTACCTTTAGGTGTGAGAGGCAGTTCTGCAGGAAGATGTGCCAGTTATTGAGGAAAAATTGCTTTTGACTGACACACAACAAACATGTGACCAGGGGAAACAGGGCCTAGAGAGAGAGAGAGAGAGAGAGAGAGAGAGAGAGAGAGAGATACACACACACATACACTCAGTTAGTGTGGGCAAAATTAACTGTTCATTGCAATTGCTCCAAACCTTAGTATTTTTCCTTACTTGGCCTCACTGTGCTTAATGAAATATTAAAAAAAGCTGTAAATGCAATTTTCTTCCTAACTGGATTTGCCCAATTTGTACCCACAAGCTACAGTAAATGTCACATGACTGCCATTAACCAGAAAGGGTGGAGCAAAAACAGGCTTCCTCTGTGACATAAAGCCATTTTCCATATTTTTTAAAACTGCTTTTTAAGATGTCCAGCAAGAAGCGCTGTCTGCCCTCTTCCACATACTTACATTTCACCTTCTATTTCCAAGTGATCACCCGCACCCAGACTAGTAAAACTGATATAATTAGATAGTTGTAATCACATCCATGTTATTTCGCCTAATTACGTTTTCAACCAGGTTACCACAACTGGCAGTGGTTGCAGTTTGACAGGTATTTTGTCGCCTGACCTCACTGTGAAAATATTTATTATTTCACACTTCATGGCCTCGAGCCAGGCCTAGACTGCTGCTGCTGCTATATCACTGCGTCTCCATCCAGTTATGTCTGGTCTGGGGTGAAGTGAGGAGGCGTGCAAGGCAGCGCAGGACCGACCGGCCCACGGTGTGTCAGTGACTCTCGTCTCTGCACCTCTACAACTTCCACAAGTTTACTGCTGTGTGTACACAACACTCAGCACATCCTTCTCTGAACTGTTTACCATGTAAATTCATTTTAGTAAACACTGCTTGAAAATTTGCATGTTTCACTTTCGGTTACTGTTGCTCACAGTTACAGGTTTGTTTCCATTATGGCTGAAAGTAACAGCAGTTACGGCGTCAGTTATATTTACGGTTTCAGTTAGTCAGTCAGTCTAGACTGTAATTGTTTATCGAAGAAAACTGTAACAGTGGCAGAAACAAAGCTTCCCTGTTGTATGAACACAGAAAGAGAGGCGCTTTACCAATGAGTGCTTCTTCCTGGAACTGAGATCGTAAGTAGTCTGGTAGAGCATCTCCACAAAGTTCTTTAGGCAGGGCACGTTCACCTCATTCTTTACAGTCTTAAAACACAAACACACACACACACACACACACACACCAGGGTGGAGTCAATGCACTGACATAATGATTACTGTAACTAACAAATGTTACTAACTACAAATATATATTTTATAAAGAAACATACATATATAGGCCTTGCAAAGAACCATGCAGAAATATATTTAATACTTTCTGAGAGAACATTTGGTCATTTTTGGCCCTAACTACATTACTAAATAAAGATAAAAATCTAATTGTATTTATGCATCACTTTAAACAATGGAAACTGTAACAAAGCAGCTTTGCAAAAATAAGAAAATCAGATATGAAGAAATCTATAGCTTTTTAAATGCATAGTCTAATAAACTCATTTATTACATTTCTACATTTGTGCAATACATACACATTTAAACAGAGTAAGTTTCACATTCATAAGTTGAATCCAAGCATTGTTACAGTGATCTCAATAAAGAATCCAACTAAACAGCCTTCCAATATCAAAACAAACAATGAACCAAATCATCTTTCTTTTCCATTCAGGGTCACACTGAAGGACTAATTAGCTCCTCAAAGCACCACTGAACTAGTTTTTATGGCTGCGAAACGTTCCTCTCCTCGGCGCAATCGGTACGATGAGGAGTAAGGACACTGCTCTAACTCGAAGATAAGGCTGCATATTTGCATCTGTGATAAGCAAGTCAAATTTTGTGGTTACTTATTGGAACGCAACTCCCAAAAATAGCCTGAGTCTGAAGCATGGTGCCAGGTGGGTTTCAGGATCAAACACAGTTAAATACACAAGTACAGTAAGCATGTAGTAGAGGGGCAGTGAGGTACTTACAGCAGCTACAGGGATGAGGATCTCCACAAACAAGCCAGCTAGAGCATGCTTTATATCCTTGTCTTTTACCTCAAGAAAATACTGAGCACACTCCTGCATCAAGAAAGAAAACATACACAATTAATATCATTAGTCATAAAAATTTTATAGAAATTCATCAACGTAACATCAATCAGGTAGGGACACTCCTGCAACTGTAACAGCAGCTGTAAACTAGACTCAATAAATTGTTTAATTTAGAGGACTTCTTAAATTGAACACATACGGAGTGCAGATTTTTACTGCGAGTTAATAAAAACAGGCGTTACTCTACACTGAGCTCCTGGCATGAGCTCGGCATCACGGCCACGACAAAAGGTTTAGGAAATCAAGCACAATTACTGCGCGACAGTTAACGAGCTTAGAGGAAGGAACCCATATATACCGCGATCCATCCACACACGCACACAGACACACATCCACACATATCCACACACACACACACGCATCCACACGCACGCATCCACGCGCACATCGCATCCACACGCACATCCACACGCTCACGCACATCCACACGCACATCCACACGCTCACGCACATCCACACGCTCACGCACATCCACACGCTCACGCACATCCACACGCTCATCCACACGCTCACGCACATCCACACGCTCATCCACACGCTCACGCACATCCACACGCTCACGCACATCCACGTTACAGTCTAAGGTTTGTTTGTCCATGAGCAACAATAGCATGAACTTGCTGTTCGTCCCCCTTTCTGTTATAAGACCCTCCACAGGGCTGTCGGGATTTGAGTTAATTCAAGAGCATTAGCATGCTCAGGTAATGATGTTGGCATGTCAAGGAGGCTCCAGTTCATCCCTAAGGTGTGTCAGTGCGGTTGAGTTCAGTCAGAGCTCTATGTAGGACACTCAAGTTCTTCCACTCCAACCTTAACACAGCATTGAGCTGGCTTTGTACGTGGGACATTGTCATGCTGGAACAGGTTTGGGTCTCTTAGTTCCCTTGAAGGGAAACTATTATGCCACAGAGTGATAGTTTGCAATGACGTCTGGATGAATAAAAAGCGACAGAGCCAGAACATCACAGTATGTCACGTTTCCTATGTGACAAACACACTGACAAGCTTCTGCTTCCCAAATCAAAAACTCCTTTCATTACAAAGTATTTACTAATCCAGAAAATTCAGAAGACGAGAATAGGGTTAGGACTCTAACAGTTACAGTTATAATACAAGTAAGTGATTGAATGCATATACGGTTCATTTAAATATGGCTTCACTAAACACGAAATTGGCAAAACAGTGGAGTAGCGGTTAGCGCTGTTGCCTCACACCTCCAGGGTTGAGAGTTCAAGTCCCACTTCGAGTGCTTTGTAGATACATTACAGTGGTTTCTGTGTCTTTTGCATAATCTGTGTATTTACCGCAAACTATCGCGTTGATTAGCTCTGTTAAGTGATGCGTTTAGCCACGCTCACCTCGAGGGAGAAAAAGCGCTATATTGTCCAAAAAAAGCACAGGATGGTGTGATGTAATCTGGCACAAAACTGCTAAAATTGTCCCTTCTCCCCAACCTTTTGATCTAATTTATGGCGCGGATTTAACTTCAGGCAAATACACAAGGACTGGCAAAGTTTCATTAAATACTGTCCAGCCACTTTTGCGTTATTTTCTTTGTCTTTCGGCTGTTCCCCTTCAGGGGTCGCCACAGCGAATCATCTGCCTCCATCTAACCCTATCCTCTGCATCCTCTTCTCTCACACCAACTAAC